>JAEOAD010001989.1:3940000-4237500 GCA_036365145.1 Orientallactaga sibirica
CAAATGAAGCACAAAGTGGAAAATGTGTTCTGTCACTTTATGGCGTAGGTGGATGTCATGGTGATTTTGCAATACATGTCTACATTTCTGAATAAATTGAATTCTAGTTAGGCCAGGTTAACATTTTTTAATAGTCTTATCCACCTGTATTATGTGTAGGTGGATGCTGTGACGGCAGCTATTGCCATATTCTAGTGAAATATTTTAGCAAGTAGAAATGCTTCTAAGGCAAATGGGACTGGAAGGGGAAAGTTGCATACAAATTTAATTACATTTTATCAAGACGGAAATAGTTCCTTTCCAAAGAAGTACTGGAGCAAGTGATATAATACGGGAATACAACGGTTCCCTAGATTATTTGCTTGAAATACAAGTTTTAATTAAACAAACTTTAGTCTTTTAAAAAATATTTTTATTTATTTACTTATTTATTTGAGAGAGAGACAAGAAGAGGCAGATAGAGAGAAAGAGAGAATGGGCACGCCAGGGCCTCCAGCCACTGCAAATGAACTCCAGATGCATGTTCCACCTTGTGCATCAGGCTTGTATGGGTCCTGGGGAGTTGAACTGGGGTCCTTAGGCTTCACAGGCAAACGCCTTAACCACTGCGCCATTTCTCCAGTCCACTTTAGTCTTTTTAATTAAAGAAAATGCAGGTCAGAGCTAAGCATGGTGGCATGTGTTTGTAACCCTAGCAGTGAGGAAGTGAGACAGGTATATCCCCAGAGCTTGCTGTCAGCCAGTCAAATCTATTTGGTAAGTTCCAGGAGAGCTAGAGACACAGGCTAAAACAAACAAACAAACAAACAGGCAGACAGACAAGCAAAAAAGGTGGACAGTGTCTGAGAGGAATGACACTTGTGGTTGTCTTCTTGCTTCCGCCTACACACACCCCTACACACACACACACACACACACACACACACACACACACACACACATCTGGCATGGTGATACACTCCTGTTTGTCCAGCTCCTAAGGAGGCTGAGACAGGAAGATCTCTTGAGACCAGTATTTTAAGATGAGTGGACAACTTATCAAAATTTCATATACAATTATTTTTAATTTTTTTAATTATGAAAATTGGGCTGGAGAGATGGCTGAATGGTTAAGGCACTTGCCTGTGAAGCCAAAGGACCCATGTTCAATCTCTCTGCAGATCCCACATAAGCCAGATGCACAAAAGTGAGGCAAGTGCAAGGTCGTGTATGCTCACTAGGGTAGCACAAACATCAGGAGTTTGTTTACAGTGGTTGAGGTCCTGGCATGCCAATTCTCTCTCTCTTTCTTGCTCACTTAAAAATTATATATGAGGGCTGGAGAGATGGCTTAGCGGTTTAGGCGCCTGCCTGCTAAGCCTAAGAATGCTGGTTCCAATCTCTAGGTCCCACATTTAGCCACATGCAAAGTGACACAAGGATGCAATGCTGCACTTGCCCACAAGGTGGAGCACACATTTGGAGTTTATTTACAGCAGCTGAAAGGCTGTTGGCATGCCCATTCTCTCTCTTTGCCTCTCCCTCTCTCTCTTTCTCTCTCTGTGTCTCTCTCCAAAAAAAAAAAATAATAATAATCACATATGAAAATTAAGCTGGGAATGGTGGCACATGCCTTTGGCATGGTGACACAGCACATAGGAGTCAGAGGTAGGAGGATCACCATATGTTCGAACCCATCCTGAGACTACATAGTAAATTCCAGGTCAGCCTGGGCTAGAGCAAGACCCTACCTCAAAAAACAAAAAACAGCCAGGTGTGGTGGCGCATGCCTTTGATCCCAGCATTCGTGAGGCAAAGGTAGGAGGATCACCATGAGTTCCAGGCCACCCTGAGATTGCATAGTGAATTCCAGGTCAGCCTGGGCTAGAATGAGACCCTACCTTGAAAACCCAGAAAATGAAAAAAAAAGAAAGAAAGAAAATTAGAAAATAAAATACAACGTATTGTAAAATTAAACTTTCTAACTTTCCTTTGTACTGGAATAATATTTTATATATTTATTTATTTATTTATTTATTTATTTATTTATTTATTTGAGAGCTACAGACAGAGAAAGAAAGAGGCAGATAGGCAGAGAGAGAGAAAGGGTGTGCCAGGGCCTCCAGCCACTGCAAATGAACTCCAGCTGCATGTGCCCCCTTGTGCATCTGGCTTACATGGGTCCTGGGGAATTGAGCCTTGAACCAGGGTTCTTAGGCTTCTCAGGCAAGTGCTTAACCACTAAGCCATCTCCCCAAGCCCTGGAGTAATATTTTTAAGTGAATTACCAAAGTAATTCTAGACATCCAGCAAAAAAAAAAAAAAAAAAAAAAGCCACCATGCTTATAACATGGACATCATAAAACAGAAAATAACAAAAAAGAAAAGAAATTTTCCTGGAGATTTTTACTTAAATGTGATTCTAAATATTTCTCTCAAGTGTTTGATAATTAGTAATTTTAATCTGCATTTAGAAAAAGAAAGAGAGGGGCTGAAGGAATGGCTTAGAAGATAAGGTGTTTGCTTGCACAGCCAAAGGACCCAGGTTCAATTCCCCTGGACCCACGTTAGCCAGATACACAAGGGGGGTGCATGTGTCTGGAGTTTGTTTGTAGTGACTGGAGGTCCTGGCATGCCCATTCTCTCTCTCTCTCTCTCCCCCTCTTTCTGTCTGTCAAATAAATAAATAAATAAAAATAAAATATTTTTAAAACAGAAAAAGAAAAAGGTGAAAGTTTATAGTAAATCCATGCATAATGTTTCATAGCTTGCATTTGAGTAACAATAATGAGATAGATAAACTAAAGACAGAAAATTAGAAATGTACTTATGTCAAAAGATTAATTATCATCATAGAAGAAATATAAATAGTAAATGTCTGAAGGCCTACTGCATAATGAGAAGGCTGAGGTTATGTATTTCACTTCTTAAAAAAATTAAATAATATGCATTGTCCATTGTAATGTTCAAAGGTTTTCCGTTGTTATTGGATAAAGACTTCTTTTGATCAATAAATGTATCAGACAGCTTCAGGTTCTTTGAGATGAACTTCCAGACCAGGAAAAGTTATGGAGGAAGGGATATTTATTGAAGCTTACAGATCCAGGGGAAGTTCTGTAATGGCAGAAGAAGCTGGCCTGCTCTTACAGGACCAGGCAGAGAGAGAGAAAGAAGACAGAAGCCCAAAGCCACACAGCACACAGCACATCTCAGGAACTCCAGTTAGGCACACTTTGCATATCTTTAGATTGAAATCCTAAACCACCACCACACCTTAAGATCCACCCAGTGACATTGCCTCCAGCCAGGTGGATGCAGATGCACAGTACAAGCTAATAAAACACTGAATATATTGGGGGTCATCTATTCAAACTGCCACAATAAATAACATGGATAAATGCTATAAAGAAATATTTCGGTCATATTTTCTTTCTAGAAAAATTTTAATGTTTTGACTTCAGATATTAGGTGTTTGAATATTTTCTGAATTTGTCCTGAATTTGAATAACAGATATGTTTTTGTATCTTTCGTTTTTAGGATTTTCATCAAAAATCAGATGTTTCAAAAAAAGGTAATTAAAAGATACACTCCAATATTTAAAAAAAAAAAAAAAAAAAACAGTAGAAGATAGAGAGAACTTGAATTACTTGTTGGAGTTATCTTCTCTTAGCTGGGACAAACACCAACCTTGAATGCAGCCTATGGGAGGAAAGGCTGACAGATTCCAGGGGCTGGTTCCTCGTGGCACAGGAAGCCGGCTCATTTCATCACACAACCTTACTCGAGAAACCACAGCCAGCACTTTGAACACTCACCTAGGGCTTGACCCAAGACCTGCCCCCAGTGACCTATCTCCTCCCTCAGGGCTCTGAGTGCTCAAGACTTAAGTAGAAAGCTTTATCTTAAAAAAATACTCGAGACTATGGGGCCATTTACATTCAAACCCCCACAAGCCTCAATTTTTTTTTTCTATTTTCTGTTTCTCACACAAATGCTATGATAGAAGAGGAAATGCACAAGGGGGAGTGCTAAGATCCTTTTTAATGAAAGACGTGACAATTCACCCAGGGGATAAAACATGACATCCTTATACCTTTATCCCCACATGTATTTTGTTGGTTTGTTTATTTTGTTTTTCGAGGTGGGGTCTCACTCTAGCCCAGGCTGACCTGGAATGCACTATGTAGTCTCAGGGCGGACTTGAACTCACGGCAATACTCCTACCTCTGCCTCCCAAGTGCTGGCATTAAAGGTGTGCACCACTATGCCCGGCTTCATTTCTACATTTTTATAGAAGAAGAAAAGTGAAATAATTCATGAAAATGAAATACTAAAAAGTATCTCTAACGATTCCAACAAATGACAAAAGTTTTACTATTGACTGAAATATATATATATATATTTTGTCTTGTAAGAATTTATTCCAAAAAGGAAGTTTTATCAAATATGCAAGAATGGGGTACACAGGAGCAGAGAGAAGGATGGTTTCCTTATATAAAGAAATGTACATGACATAAGTATAAAGGACAAGAAATATATATCAAGTTAACATACCTGTGTAAGGAGTTCTCATATAAAGAAAAAAGCATTACTAGTGTACATTTCAAGGAAAATCTCATTTTATGTGCAATTATGTCAACAGATGTATCTTAGTTTTCACAGCATATATTACTTGTAGAGAATAATGGGTTTCATCATGACATTTTTATACGTGCATATCATATACTCTTCCTATTACCAATTCTTTTTTTTATTTTTTTTGGAGAGAGAGAGAGAGAGAGAGACAGTCTCTGTGAATGAACTCCAGACAGTGTGAACGAACTCTAGACATGTGCGCCCCCTTGTGGGAAAGTGCAGTATTGTGCCCTTGCATCACTTTTTGCATCTGCTTATGTGGCACCTGGAGAGTAAGAACATGGGTCCTTAGAGTTTGCAGGTAAGCACCTTAAGTGCTAAGCCATTTCTCCAGCCCTCATTTATTACTTTTTAAGGATTGCCATTTAAATTTTTTTTTTGAGAGGGACAGAGAGAAACAGAGAGAGAGAGGTAGAGGCAGAGACAGAGAGAATGGGTGTGCCAGGGCCATTTCATCCACTGTGAATGAATTTCAGATGCATGCATCCCCTTGTGGGCAAGTGTGGTATTGCGTGCCTGTGTCACGTCTGGCTAAACATGGGACCTGGAGAATCCAATGGGCGTTCTTAGGCTTAGCAGGCAGGCACCTTAACTGCTGCTAAGCCATCTCTTCAGCCTCTAAAACTATTTTTGTTTTTTTAGACAGAGAGAGAGAGAGAGAGAATAGGCGCACCAGAGCCCCAGCCAATGCCAGATGCTTGCGCCATCTAGTGGGCATGTGCGACCTTGCACTTGCCTCACCTTTTGTGCGTCTGGCTTATGTGGGATCTGGAGAATCCAACATGGGTCCTTAGGCTTCGCAGGCAAGGGCCTTAACTGCTGAGCCATCTCTCCAGCCCCTGAATCATATTTCAGCTCTATTTGAGAGTACCAGCTAACACCCCAGTGAGGAGCATTCATGTCTGAAGTACTCTCAAGGGTCTTGATTGTGAATTTTGCAGCTGAGGAAAGAGGGGCTTTGCTGCTACAGAAGTGCGGTGTGTGGTCAAGTACAGAACAGGGTTCACTTTTCAAATCCAGCCAATCAAGTGTTGAGCCTCTTTCATTCTTAAGTCTGTGACTTCAGATTCAATTTTTGATCCACAGTTGCCTGAATAGGCATGAAAATGGTGATGGCATTTCATGTGCAAGGTGGCACCAGGGCTGTTATGCTTGTACACGAATGTCATTTGGCACAGGAACATGCCAAGCATCCTCCAGACTGACCCACAAACATCTAGCTAACTACCTTGAATGCGGACGTGATCTTGGGAAATGCATGATAACACCAAGTTACCTTTTATTATTATTATTTTATTATTATTATTATTATTTGAAAGAGACAGAGAGAGAGAGGGAGACAGAGAGGAAGAGACAGACAGAGAGTGAATGGGTGCACCACTGGCCCCTCAGCCACTGTGAATGAACTCCAGATGTGTGTGCCCCCTTGTGGGAAAGCACAGCATTGCGCCCTTGAGTCACTTTTGTGTCTGGAAAAACGTAGGAACTGGAGAATCTAACGGGCATGCTTAGGCTTAGCAGGCAGATGCCTTAACCGTTAAGCCATCTCTCCAGCCCCTAAGTTACCTTTTATACCATTCATCTTTTCAGTAAGGATTCGTACACAGAGGGTTATCTTCTCAATTCTGATTTCCAACATCTGTAAAAAGATGCTCAATCAGGCATAAGCAACCTCCCGTGTGTCATTGCAGAAGAAAATGCCATGGCAGAGGACAAGGAGAAAAACACCTGTGCTACTGCAAGAGACCCAGTGTGAGATTTTCACAAGCCCCTCAGACACCACAAAGCAATGGACAGAATTTACCTTCACAATATACTTGACATAAGTTTTCTGGGACCATATTGTGTGTGCAAGCAGGAGATGTGCAGTTATGACAGGCACTTCCTTTTCAATTAGGAATATTATAATCAGATATCCTCAATCCCTATTTCTCAGTGGAAGAGAAGGTGGGAGGCCACAAAAATGTACCAGAATGGACCCAAAGAAATATTCTAATATTCCAATTCATAAATATGATTTGTATATATGTCATTATTTATTTCACTGCACAATTATTCTTTGCCCAGAGAAGAAAAGATAGGTGTGATAAGCATTTTTCCACCACCAAGTCTTAAGGGTCCTTAAGATGTTCTGATGACGCTATTTGAAATAATGTTCTTCCTGCAGAGTTCTGGAAGTGTGGCGTCATGCATAAGGACATCAATGTCACAGAACCACCCGGCCAGGAGCTCGTGCTGCACATAACAGTTGAAATAATTCTCCAAATTGTTCAGCTTCTCCAAACCATGTGGTGGGGCTTAGATGAGTATGATCACCAACCCAAGTCGGTGATTGATTTTAGATGTGTGTTCACTGGCACCATTCCACAAGATTGGGAATTACTGAGAAAGATCGGGAATTACTGACGAGAAGGAAGCACACTCAGAGAACCAACAGTTACAATTTAAGAAGTAGGAAACTGGTAATTCTCTGCCCCCTGTGGTTCAGAGAAAAAGCCCTGTTGGTTGGCTTCCAAAGTTGGACGAGGCCTCTCTTAGGACTACATTGATACTCCTTTTAGCTTCTGCTTCATTAATTGCTAGGCTGATTTCTCAGAGAAATTTAATTAGAGCTTTTCACTTAGCTCACCTCCCCCAGGCTGTTGTGACAAAGGGCACCTGTGAAGAAACGACGCCGAGAAGTAAAATTTGTCCATCATAAATTTTGCATGAATCTGCGCATTACTAAGTGAATAATTGCATGTGTTGTGTTTAATTGCGGGCAGAGCGACTGAGGGACAGAGCGTGGGAAGAGGCTCTTTGCTGAAGCTGGCTTCCTTCCTGAGGAGCCCACGTGCCTCATCCGTAGAACATTGGGGACAACTACAGTGCCATTTTCTTTTCAGAACAACCAGGAACCAAAAAGCGAGTTATGGTTCAGAAACCACTTCGAAGGCAATTGCATGTGTTTCCATAAACAACCGTGCCAATGGCTGGACTCAGCTGTGCCTGAAGCACATCTTCACAGCGGATCCCAGGAAGACGAACACTAATGACTTGCCTCTCCACAACCCCTCAGCTACTTGCAGGAAACTATTATACTCTGTTCGTAGTCATTTCTCTTCCTTCTTGGCAAGTCTCTTTTTTTTTTTTTTTTAAACTTTTTTTTTAAATTTTTTATTATTATTATTTTTTTGGAGAGAGACACAGAGAGAGACACAGAGAGAGAGAGAGAGAGGAAGACAGAGATGGACGCGCCAGCAGTGTCTCAGCTGCTGGGAACGAAATCCAGATGTGGCATTGCGCCCTTGCATCACTGCATCTGGCTAAATGTGGGACCTGGAGATTGGAACCAGTGTTCTTAGGCTTAGGAGGCAGGCGCCTTAACTGCTAAGCCATCTCTCCAGCCCAAGTCTCTCTTTTTTTATTTTATTTATTTTTGGAGAGAGACACAGACAGAGACAGACAGAGAGGGAGAGGAAGATAGATAGAGAATGGACGCGCCAGCAGTCTCTCAGCTGCTGGGAACGAAATCCAGATGTGTGCGCCCCTTGTGGGCAGGTGCAGCATTGCACCCTTGCGTCACTTTGCATCTGGCTAAACATGGGACCTGGAATTGGAACCAGGTTCTTAGGCTTAGCAGGCAGGCTCCTTAACCGCTAAGCCATCTCTCCAGCCCTTTCTTTCTTTCTTTCTTTCTTTCTTTCTTTCTTTCTTTCTTTCTTTCTTTTTCTCTTTTTGATATCATCACAACACTCAGTTAATGGTATAAAAATCCTTTAAGTAGGATGGGCTTGAAATATTTATCAGCTGTATAGAAAACATGCTTCTTGTTTGAAAATTAACCCCAAGCAATCATAATAAACTATAAGAAAAGTGATTGCAAATTGTAATGGATTAGAGTATCAATTAATCCTACAGAAAACATACAAAAGTAAAAGGGCGGGACAAGAATTAACTAAACAAATTGTACTTGAAAATGCTATAAGGAATGGTACATAAATCTTTCTATCCAACTAAAAAAGTAAGAAATAAAAAAAAAATATGAGAAGCTGGGCATGGTGGCTCATGCCTTAAATTCCAGCACTCAAGAGGCAGACATAGGAGGATTGCTGTGAGATCAAGGCTGGCCTGGGACTACACAGTGAATTCCAGCCAGCCTGGATTGAGCAAGACCCTACCTTTACATTTACACAATAGAGTTCTATTCAGCAGTAAAGAAAAATGAAATTATGAAATTTGCTGGAAAATAAATAAATAAATAAATAAAAATGAGAACTTGGGTATGAATCTCCAGTACTCATGTATAAAAGGTGGGTATAGTAGCATGTGCACACACAGTAATCCCAGTGCTAGGGACAGACAGACTGGAGGATTCCTGGGGCTTGCTGCTTAGCTATTCTAGCCAACTAGGTGATATCTGGATTCAGTGAAGAGACCCTGTCTCAAAAATAAGGTTGAGGGGCTTGAGATGGCTTAGCGGTTAAGGCACCTGCCTGCTAAGCCTAAGAACCGGGTTCCAATCTCCAGGTCCCACATTTAGCCAGATGCAAAGTGACGTGAGGGGGCAATGCCGCACTTGCCCACAAGGGGGCGCACACATCTGGATTTCATTCGCAGCAGCTGAGAGACTGCTGGCACGCCCATCTCTATCTGTCTTCCTCTCCCTCTCTCTCTGTCTCTCTCTCTCTAAAAATAAATAAGGTTGAGAACAATGGAGAAAGGCACCTGATGTTTGACTGATGGCCTCCAAACGCATGTGAATATGTGTGTACACATCCATACATGCATATGCACCTGCTCACATACACATACAAAGGCACATAGAAACATGTGCACCATCCACCCAAAGTTCACATGCAAATAAAAGGCATCTCTGGGCTGGAGAGAGGGCTTAGCGGTTAAGGCACCTGCCTGCCAAGCCTAAGAACGCCTGTTGGATTCTCCAGGTCCCACATTTAGCCAGATGCAAAAAGTGACTCAAGGGTGCAATGCTGCACTTGCCCACAAGGGGGTGTACACGTCTGGAGTTTGTTGACAGCTGAGCTTCTGGTGCGCCCATTCTCTCTCTCTCTCTCTCTCCCTCTTCCTCTCTGTCTCTGTCTTTCCCAAAAAAAAAAAAAAAGCATCTATGCTTGTGACTCAAAGGCTGAGCTTTCAATGTACTGATGCAGACAGATGTCTGTGGATCGCAAGTCGGATAGCAGCTGAGCAAGGCTCCTTTCACAGACAGAAATGGCTAATGTGCTTCAGTTGGTGAAGGGTTATTTTAATTAAATTTTATTTGAAACCTGTAATAAGAAATTTTAGAGCTATAATTGATGGCTGACAATTTAAAAAAACAGGACTGTCACAGACATTCTGATATCTATCTGTCTACCTATTTTTTTCTTCCTTAGGCTCTGTAGAGAAAGCGACAACTGAACTATCTCGGTCCATCTACCAGCTAATCGATGTCTACTGCAGCAGCTTTTACACAGATTTCCAGCCTGTGCACGCACCAGGAGGCGCTTCCTGTGTCCACGCCGGGCTCTGTTCCCACCTGAGCTTCACAGTGTGTGCCCTGCACAACATTCCAGAGGCCTGGGTGCACAGGTGAGTGGTTGTCCAGGTGAGAGGTCCACAAAAGGATTAACTAATTTTCACACTATCTCCAGGTACAAGCACCTGTTTGCAGAGCGGAAATAACGAAAGCATTCTGAAATATTTTTGCATAGAGATAGGTATGTGTCAGTACATATATAATTATAGATAGAAAATAACACCTCTCTGCAAAATTTCTTATAGTCAATGAATCAATGAGAACTTTGTTAAAAGAAATAGCATTATATGTGTCACTCGTTAGAGGAACAAATTCTAAAGCTGGCGCTGGCGTCTGTCTGCAGAAAAAGACACTGCTATTTTTCTCTTTAGGAATCATCCAACCTTTCATTAAGTTTTTCCTGGTGACAAATTTTTTGCTTATCATAACATTTCCTGAAGATCTAACTATTGATTGCTACATATCAAAATTACCCAAAATTTCTCAGCTGAACACAACAAATGGGTGGGCAGGAATCTAGCAAGCACCTTAGCTGGATGGGTCTTGATCCAGAATGTCCACAAGCTGTAGTCAAATCTATGACTCAAGAAACTCGGGGGCAAGGGAGTCCACTTTCAAGATCCCTTGCATAACTGTTGCAATCTGAAGTTCCTCGTGGTGTACAGCTGTTGGATCCTCAATATCTTGTCTTGACCTTGTCACTGTCAAGACATACCATTTGATGTTCGTTCCCCCAGAGCATGTGACCCAGCAGCAGGAAAATTCATGAGAAAGAGAACGCCATGACAAGAAAGGCAGGCTTCTGTAGTAAATTCCTGCAAGGACACCACACTGGCACCCTGTGGGAAAGAACGGTCTCAAGGCTTGAATATCAGTAGGCAGCTACCACATGAAAATGATAAAGAGAAACTAAGGCAGGATCTGCACAAGCATCCATACTGACAATTGAGGGGGATATACATTGGTAACTTCAATCTCGCATTAGTCAGGAGGGCTAAAGTTAACGACAGTAATTGAAACTATTGTGTTCAAGTACAGAACCCTCCGAAAGCTGGTGCAGCAATGTAGAGGTCTCTGAAGTGATGAGTGTTTCTAGAAGACAGCGCCCCACCTGGTGACCTCAGGATGGAACTAGGCTTAAGCTAATTCAAACACAAGCTTATTTGAAAAGTAAATACTGGTGGGGCTGGAAAGATGGTTTAGTGGTTAAGCACTTGTCTGTGAAGCCTAAGGACCCCAGTTCAAGGCTCCATTCCCAGGATTCACATAAGCCAGATGCACAAGGTGGTACATGCATCTGGGGTTCTTTTGCAATGGCTGGAAGCCCTGGTGAGCCCATTCTCTCTCTCTCTCTCTGTCTCTGCCTCTTTCTCTTTGTCTGTCTGTCACTCTCAAACAAATAAATAAAAATTAAGAAACAAAAAAAAATTTTTAAAAATAGCTGACTAACTGCCATGAGATGGGTCACTTCTGTTTCATCTGCTTGAACCCAGAAGTCCTTGCAGAGAATTACAGCTCTCACGTCTATCCTGGAAACCAGTTCCAGGGAGACGGCAACAGACACTATGGTCCCTCAAACCTCATCAAAACCGACATCCAGAGTCTACAAGGAATTTGCTGCTAAATCAGAGATCTCAATCGTGCCTGCCAAAGCTTAGGGGACACAGCAGGAGAGAGTGCAGAAAGACTGTCAAAGTCTCAGGATAGATGGAAATAACCTGAGGCACCCTGCCGCCCCCCAAGACTGACTGACACCACTTGGTCCCCACAATGAATACCAGTAACTCCACCAAAGAAGACCCTCAGCAGAACTGGGGTGGGGGGAGGAAATATAAGAGCACAACCTTGTTATTAAAAAAATCAATTGAAAATAAAGGGTAAGAAAGAACTACATTGTGGAAGAAGGTGATAATAAAAACCAGCAAAAATTATTTTCAAATATATTAAATCAGTCATAAATATAATGCTATGTTATGGTAACTAGAACGCAAAAAAATAATTATGCATAAATGCATAATGTGCATAATAATGATATTATGTAATAAAGTGTATCCAAGCAAAAATAATGTGACATTTCTAATTATGAAGACTAAGAATGTGAGCAAGTTAAAATTGCTTCTTGCGAGAGAATGGCCTCTTTAAGAGGAACATTTGAATGGCCCCTAGAGACTCCTTCTCACATAACCTTTGCTCTCAAAAGGCATATGTGTATTCTGGGTCATTTGTTCATGTCACTGAAACCTCATTTATAAACTTGATTCATTATCTTATTATGTTCAGTATAAATACTGTGAACATACCAAGCAAACAGTGGGATGGTGTGCTAGCATAATGGATTAAAGTTATTTTCTTCAGTGGTGTAGCTACTGGTAAGTTTCCAGTGCCCCAGTAAATAATATTTTCATGCAACCAACCATAATTTAATCTTCATGATTTAAAGAAAAAAAAAGACAGAAAAGGGGGCTGGGGAGATGGCTTAATGGTTAAGGTGCTTGCTGCAAAGCCAAAGGACCCAGGTTCAATTCCCCAAAACCCACATAAGCCAGATCCACAAGGTGGAGCATGCATCTGGAGTTCATTTGCAGTGGCTGGAGGCCCTGGCACATCCATCTCTCTCTCTCTCTCTCTCTCTCTCTCTCTGCCTCTTTCTCTCAAATAAATAAGTTAAAAAAAATAAAGACAGGAAAGAAGGGATTCAGCTGGAGTGGAAAAGGTATAGAGATTAATGAGGATGAATATGATCAAGATGCATTATCTACATGTATGAAATAGTCAAACGCATCACTAAATAAAGCCAAAACAGAAAAGTAGAAGCAACCGATGCCAGGAGAATGTGGTAAAAAAAAAAAAAAAAAAAAAAAAAAAAAAAAAAGTCAACTTCGTTCACTGTTAGGGAGGGTGCAATGCAAGCAAGCGTCACCACTTGAGAAATCAGTTTGAGGGCTATGCAATGAAACACAGACAAACTAGAAGATGATCTGATGGGTCTTGTATGATGCAGCAGGGATTCAAAGTCAGCCCACTGCACAGAAACCCAGAGCACCACATGCTGGTGGCGCTGCTCACAGCCACCAGTGGGACTCAGGCTAAGAGCCCATCGACAGAAGAGATGAAGAAAACGTGGTATGCTCACAAGGCAGTATTAGCAATCCATGAAAAGAAATGAAATCATGTTTGTAGGAATATACGCTCAACTTAGACAGACATCACGTGGACTCGAGGGGAGGATAGAAACAACGTGTGTTAGTACAAAGAGGATGATGAAGGAAGAGGAACGGGATCCAGGGGAGGAAATGGGTCAGTAATAAGGAGAAATAGAAATCTGAATAAAGTCAACATATTGTATATGCATGAATAAAAGCATCCCAGGGAGGGGAGGCAGCTGGAGAGATGGTTTAGCAGTTAAGGCACTTGCCTGCAAAGCCAAAGGACTTAGGTTCAGTTCCCCAGGACCCACGTAAGCCGGATACACAAGGTGGTGCATGGGTCTGGAGGTCATTTATAGTGGCTGAATGCCCTGGCATGCCCATTCTCTCTCTGTCTCTTTCTATCTCTCTTTTTCTGTTTCTCTCTCTCAAATAAACAAATTTTAAAAAATTTTAAGAAATGCCACTACTTTTATATGTAGAATATACTTATAAAGTTAATTAATTTGAAAATAGTTGCATTGTCTCATGCCCATAATTCCAGCACTAAGGCCAAGAATCACCTGGAGTTAGAAGCTAGCCTGGGATACATAGTGAATTACAAGCCAGCCTGGAGTACAGAGTGAGACACTACCTCAAATACCAGCAAAAATGAAAACTAAACCCACAAAACAAACAAAAATAATGCCCTTTTCAGCAGGTGCCCTACTTTTGTGCCTCTTACTATCAGCTGGGAAATGCCGGCAAGACAGAAACGGGGCTGGACAGTTGGCCCAGTGAGTAAAAATTCTTGCTGCACAAGTATGATGACCTGAGTTGAAATCCCCAGATCCCACATAAACCAAGACTCAGCAGTGCGTGCCTGTAATCCCGGAGCACCCCTAATCCCAGCCCACCTACTGCAAAACGAGAGGAAAAGGCAGGCAGTCTCCAAAAGCTTGTGAGCCAGCTCCCCTGACATATGTGGAGGTGACCAAGAGACCCTGCCACAAGCAAGGTGGAAGGTGAGATTTACATCTGAGGTTGCCCTCTGACCTCCACATTCACACACGCGGGGAACACACACACACACACACACACACTAAAGATTTTTCAAAACAATAAGAACAACTTACCTTCTTGTTGTTGGGACAAACACAAAACCAGAAGTAACATATGGAAGGAAAGAATTTATTGCAGGCTTACAGATTCCAGAGGAAGCTTCATCGTGTTAGAAGAAGATGGCTCACTTCATCATATATCCGTAGCAGAGAGACAACAGCCAGCACCTGCAAGCAGGAGCTGACTCTGAACACACACCTTAGGGCTGCACTCAAGATCCAGCCCCTAGAAACACACCTCTTCCAGTGGGACTAAGTAGGAAGCTTATTCAAAAAACCTGTGGCTGGGCTGGAGGGATGGCTTAGAGGTTAAGGCGCTTGCCAGCAAAGCCAAAGGACCCAGATTCAATTCCCCAGGACCCACATTAGCCAGATGCACAAAGGGGCGTATGCATCTGGAGTTTGTTTGCAGTGGCTAGAGTCCCTGTCACACCCATTCTCTCCCTCTTTCCTTCTCTCTCTTCTTCTCTCTCTCTCTCTCTCTCTCCTCTTTCTCTGTGAAAGAAAGAAAAAGAAAGAAAGAAAGAAAGAAAGAAAGAAAGAAAGAAAGAAAGAAAGAAAGGAAGGAAGGAAGAAAGAAAAAAGAAAAAGAAAAAGAAAAAAAACCTGTATCTATGGGGCCATTTATATCCAAACCACCACATAGGAACCTTGGATCCCCTTTATTAGAAGCTGAGATCTATCTAGTTTTTGGTTTTCTTTTCCTCTGCAGAGGAAAGTGAGGGAGTTTCCTCCTGCAGTGCCAGGAGATCCAGGTTGTCATGGAAGGTGTGCTTGTCCTCAGTAGCTTTGCCCTGGCTAATCTCGCTCACCTGGGAAAAGGGAGCTTCCTGGAACCAGTCAATGAACCCCTGAATTTGTGGCCCCACAAAGGAAGGTCTTGGGCCTTCCTTCTCTGTGGTCTTGTTGCTGACACACCCGGCGTAAACTCTGATGGGGATTTGAAAAGCACCCTGGATACAAGCAAATATCACCTCATCCTTTGACTATAAAGATACGTGACCCTTTAGAAAGCTGTTTCCTTGAACATGACCAACTTACTGAATCAATGCTGTTTCTTTTTAGCTATAAAGCATTTTCTTTTTCCTGCTGGCTTACATATGCTGGAAAGAAGCTATGCCAAGTGAGGAACTATAGAACCATGCCGGTCAAAAAATCATTCTTTTTCTTGGTCAACTGGAATGAAACGTAAGTCTAATCCTTATTCTTACTGAACTGTTCAACTTTAAAAAAAAAAAAAATCTGTTCTTTTCCCTTGGTTGAAACAGAGTGATTTTGTTGTTGTTCTTGTTGATTTTTGGAGGTAAAGTCTCGCTCTAGCCCAGGCTGACCTGGAATTCACCTTGTAGGCTCAGGGTCACTTTGAACTTATGGCGATCCTCCTACCCCTGCCTCCCAAGTGCTAAGATACAAGGTGTACCCCACCACACCACATTTTTTTTAAAAAAAAATAGATATCGCCAGCTTCCTTGATCATATGGTGTGATAAATATGCAAGAGCCTCAGAAATACCTACTTACTCAGTAGATTAAAGTACAACTAGAACAACAGTTTAAACCATATTAATGAACTGAGAAAAGGGGGAAAGTGCAAACAGTAGAGTTATTATGTATTTACACACTGTAAAGATCAGAAAGAGTCTGCATTTCAATCGGGAAATACAAGTGCACATATAACAAAGAAAGAAAACACCTGATAATATATTGAGTCTCATATACGTGGACCACATACATATTTAAACAATCAAGGTTTTGCTGATAAGCATTTATATATTGTGTTAATGTATTCATAACTTAAGGGAACTTGGCCCTATTCCTCCACTTGTAGAGATTCTTTTTTTAACCCAAAAGCCTTAAGAGCCTTCTAAGCACCATGTCTGGGCTCCTTCCCTGAGCTCTTGCTCCACAAGGCAAGACCTCTCCTTACCCAATTGTCCTGAGGCTGACAGGCCTCATCTACAGCATTGTCAAAGTTCCTGACACTTCTGCATGGCGATCTTATGACACCGTCGCACTGGCCTGCTTTCAGTTATTTCCCCATTGGTGTCTTTGACACCCTAAACCCTCATCTGTGAAGTAGAAGAGAATTCCCAGCACATTCTCGCTCAGGCCCTTCAGAAGGTCTGGCTTTCGTGCAAGTTTATTTGACTCCCAGTTTTATTTTATTTTGCTTCGGAAAGTACATGTTAGGAAATTCTAAGAGCCAGAGAAGGGTGTTACATCAAAAACACCATCTGGGGCTAGAGAGGTGGCTTAGGGGTTAAGGTTCCTGCCTCCTAAGCCTAAGAACGCTGGTTCCAATCTCCAGCGGTTCCAATCTCCAGATCCCACGTTTAGCCAGATGCAAAGTGATGCAAGGGCGCAATGCCGCACTTGACCACAAGGGAGCACACACATCTGGATTTCGTTCACAGCAGCTGAGAGACTGCTGGCATGCCCATCTCTGTCTTCCTCTCTCTCTCTCTCTCTCTGTCTCTCTCCAAAAAAAAAATAAATAAAATAAAATAAAATAAAATAAAATAAAATAAAATAAAATAAAATAAATAAATAAATAAATAAAAACACCATCTGCTCTAAATCAGTGCTTCCCCACTGTGTGCAACTTCCTGGGATGTTTTGTGCAACCCTCTTGCACATCACCTCCAATCCCAAACAGATCCTCAGCTTTGTAAGACTTTAGCAAGTTCCATATCCCTATTTTGCTTAAGGTTCATAATTTCTTTGACCAAAGACCTTGTTTCCAGTTGCAATATTATTCTTCTGGTATGGAATCTTTTTTATTTAAAAAAATATATATATATATATATATTTGCACAGAGAAAGAAATGAAAAGAGCCACAGAAGAGAGAGAAACAGAGAGAATGGGTTTACCAGGGCCTCCGGCACTGCAAACAAACTCCAGATGCATGCGCCACCTTGTGCATCTGGCTTTACGTGGGTACTTGTGAACTCAGGTCATTAGGCTTTGTAGGCAAGAGCCGTAATCTCTGAGCCGTGTCTCCAGCCCCACAATCACTTTGCTTGAAAAGCTCATCACTTATGTTGGTTAACCTTGAAGTTGAAGTTGATTGGATTTAGAATCCAATCGGGAGATCCATCCTAGGAGTGTCTAAATTAAGCCAACTGAGATAGTAAGACCCACGTATGGGTGCATCCCAAGGGCTCCATGAAAAAGAGAAAGTGAGCTGAACATTCACAGTCATCGTAGTTCTCTGCCCCCTGGCTGAGATGCAACCAGCTGCCGCGTGGCCCTGCTGCCAGGCCTCCCCACCATCATGGCCTGTCCCCTCACACTGCAAGCCAAAACAAACCCTTTCTCCCTTAAGTCGTTTTTGTCAGGCATTTTCTCACAGCGTCATGACAAGTAACTACTTCAGCATATTTTCAATTTGTATAAAGTAAAATTTAGGGCTGGAGAGATGGCTTAGCAGTTAAGGCGCCTGCCTGCTAAGCCTAAGAACCCGGTTCCAATCTCCAGGTCCCACGTTTAGCCAGATGCAAAGTGACACAAGGGCGCAATGCTGCACTTGACCCACAAGGGGGCGCACACATCTGGATTTCGTTCACAGCAGCTGAGAGGCTGCTGGCGCGCCCATCTCTATCTGTCTCCCTCTCCCTCTCTGTCTCTCTCTGTGTCTCCAAAAATTAAAAAAAAATAAAAATGAATAAATAAATAAAGTAAAATTTAACATACATCACCAGGCTCTTGGTGATTCAGCATCCACTCACACCAGTGCTTCCATTTCTAAACGCAGGTCTTCTCCCCACCTCTACACCTAGCCACTCCCTTAATCAGATCTAAGTACTCTACAATGAACTGAGAAGTCAGATCCGTGTGTGGACCTCCATCCACCAGTAACACATGGCCACTTAACAAACACCCACTTAACTTTCACCTGCTCAAAGAACCCTTCCGATATCAGTAAATGAAACCTTTTTCTTTTGTTGGCTTCGTGTGAACTCTGAACTCCTCTCAAGTGGCTCTTTAACTGGATGTGTCACTATACCTTTCTGTCTTCTTCTATGGACCTTCTACAGACAGGTTCATGTTAAAATAATTCAATGTTCATGAACTAAAGTGGCGCAAGGCAGAATGAAAGTCCAGCAAATGTTACCAGCAAATTAATGAATTTTATGCATCAGATGACTTCTTAAAATATTATTATCGATGACTATTACCAATCATAAAATTGTCCTTCTGAATTAACTAAAAATTATCCCTGTGTGTACTGGAAGTCCTGCTGGAAAGGGCCCTCTGTGGGATGGGAGCAGGGAGGAAGTGATGTAAGAACATAATCTGATGGGAATATGAACATTTGCAGTATGTTCACATGTTAAAGTTCTCAATAAAAATTATCCCTAATTATTTCTAAACATAAATTGAATTTTCACCTCACAGATGGCATTATTAAGACAAGTTAAAAGAGAAAAAAATCCAATTCTGAAGTGGGTTTGATGGGAAAAATAAGGAGAAAACCATTGTTATTTTTGAAAAAAAAATCATTGACGTGTGTTCATTCTGTCTTCTTAGGGCTGCTCAAGTGTTATTTTTCTTATGAGAAAGTTTTTCATTACCCCAATAGTGTTAGCTAGAATTATTTCTCATTGTCTTTCCATTAAATGTATTTACTTACCATTTTGCTAGGTGCCTTTAACATTTTTATATATTTTATTAGCCTGGACTTAGTACACTCTAATTGAAAGTACATTTTATCACTAGACTGCAAACTAAATAACACAACTTATCTGCTTTGGGGAAACTTCCTCATGTAGAAGAAAACATTCAATGATTCATTTCTAAATATTACAGTAAACAAACATATGGGTAAAACTTGAGGTCTGTGCATGCCCTTGGATATGAAGACCCAGTCTGACTCCATTGATTGAAATATCTCATGAATGTATCAGCTTACGTTTTTATATTTAAAAGTTCATTCTTTTTTAGTTTTAAGCATTCAGAAATTTGAAAATCATTTTCCAATCAAAGTGAGATTATTCTGATTTTAAAACACCAGATATATTCAAAGAATGAAAAAAGTCACCATTTAGAATTCATGTGTTATTTACACAGAATTTCTATTAATCAAAGCAAAAGCAATGAGGATAGCAATAACTTCTATTGTAATTTATCTATTTTGTAATTCTTAGCATGAAAAACCTCACCAAAACTTGAAGTTATATGTGATAAAGCCATATCTAATAGAAAAAAATTCTAAATTATATGAGAAAGGAAATGAAATTACAGCTTTCAACATAGCACAGATTAAAAATAAAATCCTCTACTATAAAGTCAGTTTTAGGAAAAAGAACATTTAAGACACTATTGTGCTTCCACAGCAGCATTGACATTTTGTACTGTTTCCGAGCTGCTTCTAAGTTAAGAAATATATCCATATTCTTGAATGAATGTCATGAGTATGTAATACTGCAAAAGAAAAAAATGGCTTAGTCTTAGGTACTAAAATCTGGGATATTTTAATAAATTTAAATGTTGCCAGTCTTTAAATAATAGATTGCCTTCACTAGAGTCTTCCATTTTTTTTTTCCAAGGTAGGGTCTCACTCTAGAACGGCTGACCTGGAATTCACTATGTAGTCTTAGGGTGGCCTTGAACTCACAGTGATCCTCCTGCCTCTGCCTCCCGAGTGCTGGGATTAAAGGCGTGTGCCACCACGCCTGGCTGCGAGTCTTCCTTTTTTTCTCCCCTTATTTTTTAACAAGAATTCCATTTCCTCTGTCTATAGAGGAATACACTTTATAAATCTGAATCTTAACTGCACAAATACTGATGGATGTAATTGCATTACTGGTTGGATAAATGAACAGAGTGCTGATACACACCCTACCAAATGTGGTGGCATAGCAGTTTCATCTTATGGGTAAGGAAAAATAGAAGAAGTTGTTTAGGGGAGAACATCCATCAGTCAGAAGGACAATTTTTTTTTTTTAATTTTTGAGAGAGAGACAGACAGAGAATGGGCACACCAGCAGCTGAGAGGCCACTATGAATGAACGCCAGATGCTTACGCCACCTTGTGGGCAAGTGCGGCATTGCACCCTTGCATCACTTTTGCGTCTGGCTAAAAGTGGGACCTGGAGATTCAAACTGGCGTTCTTGGGCTTGGCAGGCAGGTACCTTCACCACTAAGCCATCTCTCCAGCCCAGAAGGACAAATTTTTGAACATTGCATACATTCGAATCTCAAACTCCTATTCCTTCTTTCCACGCGTAACTTACATGTTTGATATTCAACAGTTATTAACTCAGTGGCATTATGCTGTAAATTGTACTTGTTAACTTCAACCCAAACTTTATGTTTTTGCTGTTTCTTATCAGGTAGAATGACCTCCTACATCCCAATCTATACTTACCTTTAATTCCTCACTGCCCTGTTCTATCTCTCTGCTACCAGTCACATCTCACTGAGCCATTTAACCTCCAACCTACATCTTCTGCCAGTGTGAGTTGCTCTATTACCACTCTGAATGTGGACCTTTGTTTAAGAGAGAAGAAAAAATTATTGAACAGTGGGCTGGAGAGATGGCTTAGCAGTTAAGGGGTTTGCCTGAGAAGCCAAAGGATCCCAGTTTGATTCTCCAAAGCCCATGTAAGCCAGATGAACAAGGGGTCACAAGCATCTGAAGTTCATTTGCAGTGACTGGAGGCCCTGGCATGCCCATTCTCTCCTTTCTCTCTCTCTCTCTCTCCCTCTGCCTCTTTCTCTCTCGCAAATAAATAAATAAATTAAATACATTTTTTAAAAAATTATTGAACAGAGAAATGTGTGAAGTCTCAAAATCACTCATGCTCTCTGGACTGTGTTCAGACTGGGTGAAGGGTGCCTGGAAAAAAGAAGTCACTAATATCTCTCTGAAAGTCTGAGTAAAGACTAAAGCTTTAATGTGCAGATTAGAACTCATTTCCCAGCGTGAGAAGGGGGAGTTGTGTTCCCTGAGCAGTCAGCGGAGCAAATTCAGTCAGAAGCTTCCAGTTAGACAATAGGTGTTGGCCTTTTTCTGCCCTCTGCTAACCACGCACTGCGTAAATCAATGTACATCAAAGTGAGGAATCATGAAGGCAGTTCATCTTCCCTCCACCTAACACCATCTGGTGTCATCCAGCACAATCTGCTGGGCTGTCTTCTGGTCCTTTGTTCTTCTCATCCCTTGGTGACACCCAGAATCTG
Source organism: Orientallactaga sibirica (assembly GCA_036365145.1). Classification (NCBI taxonomy): domain Eukaryota; kingdom Metazoa; phylum Chordata; class Mammalia; order Rodentia; family Dipodidae; genus Orientallactaga; species Orientallactaga sibirica. The sequence goes on from JAEOAD010001989.1 coordinate 3,961,569, forward strand.
ATTATTTTCCTGGCCACCAACCATAGTTCCAAAGTTCCCAGTTCTCCTTAGCACTCTAAGCTTCTAGTAAAAGTGCTCTCCCATCTCAGCATCTTGAAAACTATTTCTCCTTTCTGCTATCCTCTTAAATAGTACTTTCCCAAGAACCGGCATTCTCGAGGCTCCTCTGAAAGAAACTCATCATTTCCACACCCACGATGCATGCAGGAAGAGGACAGATACCTGAAGAGGGTTCACTTCATCCTCTCCACATACTGTCAAATGCCCCTTGTGGGGCTGGAGAGTTGTCTTAGTGAGTAAGGTAATTGCCTACGAATCCCAAGGCCCCAAGTTCCATTCCCCAGGACCCACGTAAGCCAGATGCACAAGGTGGCGCATGCATCTGGAGTTTGTTTGCAGTGGCTGGAGGCCCTGGTGAGCTCATTCTCTCTCTCTCAAATAAATAATTTTTTTTTTTTTTTTTTGGTTTTGCGAGGTAGGGTCTCACTATGGCCCAGGCTGACCTGGAATTCACTATGTAGTCTCAGGGTGGCCTCAAACGCTCGGCAATCATCCTACCTCTGCCTCCGGAGTGCTGGGATTAAAGGCGTGCGCCACCATGCCCGGCTAATAAATAATACTTTTTAAAAGCCATTGTTGCAGTCAGGTTCACACCGCTGGCAGAAATCACCCAACCAAGAGCAGCTTTTGGGGAACAAAGGGTTTATTTTGGCTTACAGACTCAAGGGGAAGCTCCATAATGACAGGGAAAAATGATGGCATGAGCAGAGAGTGGACATCACCCCCTGGCTAAGATCAGGTGGACACTAGCAACAGGAGAGTGTGCCAAACACTGGCAAGAGGAAACTGGCTATAATACCCATAAGCCCGCCCCCAACAATACACTGCTTCCAGGAGGTGTTAATTCCCACATCTCCATCAGCTGGAGACCTAGTGTTCAGAACATCTAAGTGTATGGGGGACACCTGAATCAATCCATCACAAGCCCCTTCTTAGCCCTTCATGTAACCAGTGAAGACCCCCCTAGTGTTATATTTCATGTCATTCATAACCTCCACAGTCCCTAACACATACTGACGGCTTTAACACTCAACTTGGGGCTTTGCTCACTATTACAAGTTTGGTTTATACTTAACCATTTGGGGTGCAGGGGGAGGGATATTATCTATCATCTATCCAGGATCTGAGTTCTGATCACCTTAACCTTAACTCACTAACATTTCAGTGGTCATCGCTCACCTCAAATTCATGAATCCTACCACTGCCCAGGTCAGTCCGAATGTCACATTAAACACAGCTCTGTACATTTAGCTGTTTCTTTTTTTTTTTTATTATTTTATTTTATTTTTTTGAGAGAGACACAGAAAGAGAGACAGACAGACAGAGAGGGAGAGGGAGACAGATAGAGGTGGACGCGCCAGCAGTCTCTCAGCTGCTGTGAACGAAATCCAGATGCATGCGCCCCCTTGCGGTCAAGTGCAGCATTGCGCCCTTGCATCACTTTGCATCTGGCTAAACGTGGGACCTGGAGATTGGAACCAGCGTTCTTAGGCTTAGCAGGCAGGTGCCTTAACCGCTAAGCCATCTCTCCAGCCCTTTTAGCTGTTTCTTTTCTAGTATTTCCTTTTGCTCTTCGGAAAATGTTCACACTCATGAGCAGGCCTACTGTTCTTGAGAATTCTGGCTGCCACCTCCTATTTTGTCTAATAGCATCCTCTACTCCTTGCAACTCCACCTCTTCTTTCCTAATGTCCACGATGAGCTATTCACCATTTCTCAGATAGATGCCTAATGGTGTGCATTTGATTCCCTGTGTGTGTGTGTGTGTTGCACGTGGAGCCATGACCGTCATTTCACTACATTTAGGACACTGACGACAGAGCAAAGAACTGACGGCCCCCAAGTCTGCCTTGGTGAACTCAAGAGCAGACAGGGTTTACTTACGGGAAAATAGCTGAGGAGTCACGCGTGGGAACATGGCTGACTCACATACACCTCTATCACAAAAACGAGCCCACCCAAGCTCATGAAAAGCTGCATCTCCAAAGATCCCTGTCAGACTTACAGGCAGCTTCACCAAGGAGAAGTCTCCTTAGCCAAGCAATTGTTATTTCTTACAGAACCCAGGAGGTGAGGCTTGCGGGTCTTGGAACTTCTGAAGCCTCCTGACTTTCGTGAGCCTTGTTTCATTAGGTGCTGAGTCTCCTTGGGAGTTCCCCTGCTCCCTCCAGGAGGGAGTGATTCAATTTGGAGAAAACAGCTACACTACACAACACGGTGTGCTTTATCTCTTCTTGCCATATTCTTTTCTAAATCTCTACCTCATTGTAGCCAGCCTGACAGACATGTTCCTTTAGACCCATTTCTAGTTACTTCCTACTTTCTCCAGATCACTAGGACAAATTTAATCATCCTGCCGTGTGTACTTGCAGTATCATAAGATACTCAGATTAATATATTTTCAAATGAGGGCTGACCTCTCAAAATTATGAGGGGTTACATTTCCATTTATTGTCACTGTCCTGCATAGCTCTATGGTATCCCCCTTTATACAATATTAAATATTCAGAAGGACACCTTAATTCAGATAGTGAAATAATCTCTTTCCAAACCATTAAATGAAAGAATGTGGGCACAGAGGGCTGAGAGGTTGCTCAGTGGTTAAGGGCACTTGCTTTCAAGGCCTGATGATACATGTTCAGTTCCCCAGTCCCCATATAACTAGATGCATAAATTGATGCATACATCTGGAGTTCATATGCAGTGGCAACAGGCCCTCGTATACCCATTCTCATTGTCTCTTCCCTTGCAAATAATAATAAATAAAAATATTAAAAAATAAAATATTTATAGAACTATCATTGTAATTAGATATATTATTCGACATATTTCTTTGATTTTAGAATCAATTTCCCTCTTGAAATAAAGTCACTCCCAAGAGAATCTATGCTCATTATAAAACTGTTCGGGACTGACGGTACCTCCCACAATTCAAATCGACTGGCCTGGACCTGTCTTCCATTGTTTCCAAAGGAGTAAGTATGCCAGTGGTGATTTATGGGGCTCCTATTTCAATACAGCTTTCTGGGAATGAAATTCTCTCTTCAGTATATGGCGTAATGAGAAAATCAAGAAGACATTTTATACTAAAATGAGGTAGCTCAATATAAATCACGACTATTGAAAGCAGAACTAAAAAGCCAAAATGTAGAGATGGCTTTAAAGCAGACCTCATACTCCACTTGTCAGCTAAGATTCATTTGCAATGAAAAAAGAGTGGCATGACCAATTTCAGTTACTTTTTCCTCTTTACTTAGCCAATTCCCCTGGAATTGGTAATGCAGAATGATTTGTCATTTAGGAAAAAATGTGAGTCATAAAGTTTTGAATAATGTAAAATTATAAAACATAACTGGTCTATTGACCTCTTATGGCCAAGAAGAAATATTTTGCAACTTAAGGTGATTGTTCGTCTTTTAGAAAATTTTGGAACTATAAGTACAGATGTTCTCTCAGAACTAAATAGCCTTTGTGAAAATAACTGTTCACTTAATCTGAAATTTTTTTAAGAATTAAATTGGACTATTTAACACAGTCAATTAATGATTGCCTATGCTATCAAGGAAAAGGAGTTTGAAAACGTCACCCTGCTTAGTTTTTACTTGGAAGACTTACTTTAGGATCAAATGATAAAATTCAGGACCTTCAAAAACTCAAAGCCTCTATTGTTAGCTAATATTGTGCAATATGTTTCTGTTCTCATCGTCCTGAAACTACCTGGTAATACAGAAGGGTTTAAAAATGCTTCTGCAGTTTTTAGTTTCCACCTAGTTATTGTACAACATTGTCATCAAATAAATCTTGATGAATCAGGTTTTTAAATGTGTTGGTTTAATTCTAATCTGAAATTCTGTCTCTCTCTCTCTCTCATGTGTGTGTGTGTTGATCTATTATTCATTTGATGTTTTAGCTCCTTTCTCCTTTCTATGTGTATTCTCTTTAAGGACAGAGAATGCATTTCCCTGTAATGCCTGCCATCTTACATAATGCCTCACATAAATAGACAATCAATAGAAGTTGATTTACTAAATTGAACTGGAAAAAAAATCAATTCCCATAGGTGGTTTGGAATGAAATAAGATTTCCAAAGTGCACAAGAAATAGTTTAGCTTTGGAAGGAATATGTATACTGCTGTTAGCAGACATTTCAAACATCTGATTTGTGTGCAAAGAACTTTCATTACTTTCTCTCTGGGAGCAGCCACACAGGTGTTCCTCCTTCCCATGAGTGAATTTCATGAAAGTTTCAAATGCAATGTTTGTAAGATCTAACTTTTTTTTTTCTTAAATAATCTTTCTAGCTGTTCACTGGAAAAAAATAGCTCACTCTCTTGCAGCATCAACATATAACTTTGCATACAGCAATCCATAAATATTAAACATGAAGTATGTTAGGAATATTTTTTTTTTGAGAGAGACAAAGAGAGAGGAAGAGGAAGACAGATAGAGATGGGCGCACCAGCAGCCTCTCAGCTGCTGTGAATGAAATCCAGATACGTGCACCACCTTGTGGTCAAGTGCGGCATTGCGCCCTTGCATCACTTTGCATCTGGCTAAACTTGGGACCTGGAGATTGGAACCTGTGTTCTTAGGCTTAGCAGGCAGGTGCCTTAACCACTAAGCCATCTCTCCAGCCCAGTATGTTAGGAATATTTTTGTCTTTCCATTTGATCGCCAAAGAATGACTTTGGTGGTGATGTCAGGAAATCTGTTGCCTCTAGACTGTTTGATTAAACATCACTTGTCATAGATGCACTGTATAGGGTGGGTGGTCATTGAGGACGTGTCTCAGAGGAAGATGGTTCCAGTGACTGGTCATAAATGAGATACTACAGGCAAAAATAAAATGGAGATAATGAGACATCAGAAAATGCGACTTACTTCAAAATACTTCAATGAGCATTTGTAAATTATTAGCAATGGATTTTGTGCTGGATTACTTTCTCGTTGCTAGGACAAAATGCCTGACCGGCAGCAGCTTAAGGAAGGAATATGTTTGTTTGTAACTTTCACCTTCCGGGGGCAGTCTGTCCTTCGCGGTTGGGAAAGCGTGGCAGAAGTAAACTGTCAGCATTGTGTTTCACATCAGCAGAGAAGAAGGGAGAGACGAATGCTAGCACTCATCTTGGTTCTTTGTGTACAGTCCAGGACCCACCGCCCGTGGAATGGCATCACCTACAATCAGGCTAGCTCTTCCCACTTCAATTCATATTATCTAGAAAATATCTAACAGTCATGCCAAGAGATCCATTTCCCTGACGATTACAATCTTGTCAAGTTGACGAACAGAGATTGAACATCACATGACTGTATCTCATGAAAATCTGAAAATCTACCTCATTCCTGAACTACACAGATGAAAAGCTAAAAGATAAAAAAATCTTTGTATGACATTAGAAAGTTGTATGGCATGCAGTCTCTGTGTGACATGGGTGACAGCTGAGGAGAGACAATGACTCCCACTTTATGGACGCTACAGAGATTCTAAACCAATTTATTTGATATGGATATTTCCAGAACACAGAAAATGCTCGTCTTCATTTTATTTCCATTCAGAGAGTGACCCTTGCCCCTAAACACTTTACATGAATCTTTTATTGCCGTGTGAATTGTCCATAACAAGTCGGGTGGGATTGTAACAGGTGTTTATGGCAATACTTTTTACAACATACTCATAACCTGCAAATGTGCCCCGCCAGGGCATTCTGTTTCTTTGTGATCTTCAGAAGAGAGTTCCTGAAGAACCAACCATTATTAAGTTCACTTACGTTAGTGCTGGGTGCATAATAAATGGCTAAACACCAAAATAAACTTGTTTCAGTGCATGTGATCTCATCTGAAGCTATGTAAAGAAAAATATCTCAAGTCATAAGAGAACATTTGGCCAACAAGACGGTAGACTCTCCTTTGTGATGCAGAAATTGTCACTACACCTATATTCCCAGTTTCTCTGACTGCAGAGAGAGTGTGTGACACGTGACACAATAATTCCCACGAGCTCAGTTTCCAGTCTATGTTCACAGCAAAGTCGGGCGGTGACTTAGCATTTTCAACACGCAAAAAACTGCTTCAACATAGAGTTTCTTCACCTTGATTGAACAATAGAATTTTTCTTGGAACATTATAAAAATAATTCAAAATCCTAGGAATCCCTAGAGATTCCAATTCAATTGGTTTTGTCTGAGCAACAACATTTACAAAGCTCCCAAGGTGAGTTAAAGTCTAAGAAATCAGAATTGTTTGCAGAATTTCAAGAAAGGCATAAAATAAATCTTAACCCCTGAAACAATTTGATTCCCTAGGCAATTGTCCAGGTTGCTACACAGACCACACTTCAGCTGATCATCCCCCTACTGTATCTTTAAAACAAAATGGGGGGAAAAAGGTTGTTTTTGTTTTGTTTTGTTTTGTTTTTTTTTCTAATTTCTGATTGTCATTCATTCTTGTCCATGAGACCCTCATTTCAAACAGAACCTTTGCAGATGAAGGAGTTGTTGCAAAGGTGGCTTCATGTAAGTCATCAGACTTCTTTAAAATAGAACTAGGGCTGTAGAGATGGCTTAGCTGTGAAGGCGCCTGCCTGCTAAGCCTAAGAACGCCTGTTCGATTCTCCAGGTCCCACGTTTAGCCAGACGCAGAAAGTGACACGAGGGTGCAATGCCGCGCTTGCCCACAAGGAGGCACATGCATGTGGAGTTCAATCACAGTGGCTGAGAGGCTGCTATTGCGCCCATTCTATACCTGTCTCTGACTCTCTCTCTGCCTCTCTCTCTGTCTCTCTCAAATTAAAAAAAATAGGAGCGGGAGAGATGGATTAGCAGTTAAGGCACTTGCCTGCAAAGCCAAAGGATCCCAGTTTGATTCCCCAGGACCCAAGTAAGCCAGATGCACAAGGGGGTGCATGCATCTGGAGTTTGTTTGCAGTGGCTAGAGGCCCTGGCATGCCCATTCTCTCTTTCTCTTTCTCTCTGCCTCTTTCTCTCTCTTAAAAAAAAAAAAAATAAAAAATAAAAATATTTTTTAAAAAATAGAAGAACTAAATACAGATGGGAGATTTCTCCACAAGTTTGACTGTCTTCAGCGGCTTCTCTTGATTCCCTGAGGGACCACATCCTCCATAAACACACTTTGAAAGCTCCCCTCCCTCCAAGTCGACCTTGGCTCTGCTCTTAGGCGTGGTCCCAACTAGACAATGAAAGAGACACTGATGGAGAGGGGGAGGGGGTATGATGGAGAGCCGAGTTTCAAAGGGGAAAGTGGTGGGAGGGAAGGAGGGAAGTACCATGGGATATTGTCTACAACTAAGGAAGTTGTCAATAAAAATAAATAAATAAACATGCTGGGGGCCCACAGACCTCCATACTTACACTGTGGCACATGTGAACTGACACAAGCCAACACAGAAACATGCACACGTACACAGAAAAAGTAAATAAATAAAAAAAAGAAATTTAAATGCAGCCTGATATCAAAAGAAATTTGCTAATACTAAGCACAAAGAAGAAAATGGTGCCAAAAATTTGCCTCTTAAATGTGTGTAAACTCTATATTTCTTCATATTTCATTGTAAATCTAGAAGTTCATTTCTGCCTGGGCCCTATTTCCTAACCTGTACCCCCATACACACCTTTATATTAAGTGCTGTGACTTCATTCTGTGACACATACCTCAGGATTAAGGCCCTGGAGACTAATGATCTGGACTCCATATGAGGACAGAAACTTACGTTAGATTCTTTTTTTGTAGGAACCAGGTTAAATAAATGAGGTTTTTTTCAGCATCAAACATGGCCTGGACATATAAATATAGTAAAAATCATATCTCTAACACATCCCATAAAGGGTGAAGAAAAAAAAATTGCAGCTAACACATAACTCTTTCTTATGAACTCCACCCTGTAATTAATGAGGAGAAAAACTTTCCATGTACGGCACAGTGCAGTAATTTTAATAGTGCTCTTTTTATAAAAAGCATAGTTACTCAGGTAGCTGCCTCACACTCTGGACACTTCCTAAGAAGGTGAAAGAAGGTGCAAGGATAGAAAAGAAAGGAAAAAAAATCAAAATGATCTTATACCTGGTAACTTCAGATGTGCAGATCAAAACATTTCTTAAGCTAGTAGCTGCTTTCTCAGCGGAAACCAGCTTATAGTGTGGGTTATGGCCGGGCATCTCCCAGCCTGTCCAACTCTGTAACTGAGTGCTAAAGTCTCAGATGTTCCTAAATTGGTTGTTTCATTATATATATATATATATATATATTTTTTTATTTTTGGAGAGAGACAGACAGAGACAGAGAGGGAGAGGGAGACAGAGATGCTGTGAACAAAATCCAGATGCGAGCGCCCCCTTGTGGTCAAGTGGGGCATTGTGCCCTTGTGTCACTTTGCATCTGGCTAAAGGTGGGACCTGGAGATTGGAACCAGTGTTCTTAGGCTCCATGTCCCCTACTTCCTCACGATGTTGACACTTTATGATGGACACAGCTGTGTTCTCTGAACTCTATGCAGAAATTTATGAGCTTGTTGCTAGAAACACTCCCTCCACCTTTTTTTATGTTGTTTGCTTGATTTCTGTATTTTTTTTTAAATTTTAGAGAGAGTGAGAGTGAGAGTGAGCAAGAGAGAGAGAGAGAGAATTGGTGCACCAGGGCCACAGCCACTGCAACTGAACGCCAGACGCTTGCGCCACCCAGTGGGCATGTGCGACCTTGCGCTTGCCTCACCCTTGTGTGTCTGGCTAACGTGGGATCTGGAGAGTAGAACATGGGTCCTTAGGCTTGGCAGGCAAGCGCCTTAACCTTTAAGCCATCTCTCCAGCCCTTCTTGCTTGTTTTTGATGCAGTGTCTCATAATGTAGGCCAGGTTATCCTTGAACTCACCATGTCACCCAAGCTGGCCTCAAATTTGTAGTAATCCTCTTGCCTCCTCCTCCCTGCTGCTGGGGTGACAAGTGTGCTTCACTATGTCCAGGCTTCCTTACATCTCTTGCATTCCCTCTGCTACTAATCCAAAACTCATCCCCGGCAGAGGGATGTGTCAGGCCATTTTGAATGAAGTCCGTCTATTCTAAATACTCTGAAGGCAAAGGAGAAAATTACATTAATAATTTTCTGCATTGTTCCCAATAAACTTTAGCAATACTATCCCCTGGTAGCATTAAACAACATTCAAAGTTTACTTTTTTTTTTCCAAATAAGGATATAACAAACATGAACAAGACTAACATTCATCCATCTAGAATATTCCTATTTTATATATAAACACCTGTCCAACAATGTGGACAAGTTATGTTCCCTTGGATAAATTCATTCTAATATCTTGAGATAGAGAACAAAAAATGAAAGCAGGTCTTAGAAAGAGAGAGGGTGAGGTGGTGCATCCCTGTAATGCCACTACTCTGGAGTTAACAGCTGAAGGATTTTTTAAAAAAATATTTTATTATTTATTTATTTATTTGAGAGAGAGAGATGCAGAAATAGGCAGGAGAGAGAGAGAGAGAGAGAGAGAGAGAGAGAGAGAATGGGTGCACCAGGGCCTCCAGCCACTGCAAACGAACTCCAGATGCATGCACCCCCTTGTGCATCTGGCTCAGGTGGGTCCTGGAGAATCGAGCCTCGAACTGGGGTCCTTAGGCTTCACAAGGTCCCCGGGTTTGATACCCATAACTGCACAAAGAAAACGAAATGAGTGTCTCTTAAGTATCAAGATAGAATTATACATTGTCCAGAACATGCTTAAAAGTTCTTTTTAGTCCAAATTTTAACTTTAGCTTTCTGATCTTCATCTTCAATTTGGTGTGCTAAAAATCAAATACTCTTTTTTTGATCACCACTAGAATAGCTCACTAATATTCTGATTTTTTACCCACATACAGGTATAGCTTTGTTAAAAAAAAATTGTGTAAAGTTTGGATGGTCCTGTAGTTGTTGTAACTGTCCATGAATTCTTTGCTGTTCAGAGTCATTTGTGTAGGCCACCATTTACTATGGTAATTTACAACCGACTCTGAAACATCCAGATTGTGAATAATCTATTTATGTGCAAAGGAACAGTTCCCCTGTGAAGTCCTATGACTATTTTGATTCTGCAGATCATATGCTGTGAGGATTGAATCTTTTCTTTCTATAAATTTAGACTCTTGAAATGTTCAAGGAATTCAGTCAGTGATTGAGTGGAAAATACTCTGAAGAGTTACCCTTAATACGCATGTTGGGTGGCTGTAAGTCCAAGGGTGTATATCGTAACTTCTTAATTTCACTTTTTCATCACCATCAATAACGATTATAAGTAAATGCTGCCTGTTAGACATCACCGAGAAAATAACTTCCTCATTTGAAAAATAAATGTAGGTTTCTACAGAAATAGCATGTGTTACATTAGCAACAAGCTTTGAGTCAGTGTCTGGGCTTCCAGAATATCTTATTTCTTTTTTATCTACTAAGTGAAGTAGCTGATGGTTTTCTGTCCTAAAGAAAACTTTTACAGACACAGACAGCTCTCTTCATGAAGTGACTCCTGACTATCTGACTTGTCTTCTGCAGAAAATCCATTCTCGGGTCTCGGCTGTTCAGCATGACATTTCAGAGTGAGCCGCCCATAGAAATGATAGCTCCAGGAGTGTGGGATAGAAGCCAGCCTTCCCCACTGACCCTGCAGGTAAGTGTAAAACTAGGAGATTAAAGTAATTCAGGCTGAGAAGTACTTGGTGCTTATGGCAGAAACGATTTCTTCCAAGATCACCCATTTTTAAATTTATTAAATTTTTAATAAAAAGGTTGCACATATAGACCCCGGCTCCTCTGCCCCAATTCTGCTAAGTGTATTCAATGGGGCTATTGGCATTCATCGTGGGGATCAAGAGGTCTCAGTCAGATCATACATTTTAATCGTCTTCATTTTCTCCAGCCTGCTGGGATTTGTGTAATCTCTACAGCTTTCCTTTATATTCAATGCTCTTAAAGCGTTCTTCTTTCAGCTTATATGAGAGCACTCTCAAGCTATTTCTCCATCCAACATAACAAGGAAGGACAGCTATGGAGTTTTGCATTGATATAATCATTATGCCCATTTATTTTTCTTTCCAGAGTCTTAAATCTGCCATTAGTAGATGTTCTTAACTCAGCACATTATTTACACCTGCCTCTTTATTGTGCTATTTCTTTATAATGTTCTATCACATCTTTTTTATTATTTACTTATTTATTAGAGTCAGAGAGAGGGAGAGAGAGAAAGAGTGAGAATGGGCACGCCAGGGCCTCTAGCCACTGCAAACGAACTCCAGATGCATGCACTGCCATGTGCATCTGACTAACGTGGGACTTGGAGAATCGAACCGGGTCCTTAGGCTTTGCAGCCTAACCACTAAGCCATCTCTCTGGCCCAATCATCACATATTTTCTAAAGGAGTAGCAATTCACTGAGTACTGAGACAGAAATTATAAACAAAATCTATTTATTATATATCGCACATTTTTTTTCTTAAAGCACCTCTACTCTCTATAATTTGTGCCCATGAAGCAAGGGTGGTGAATGACTCCACGTTTGGGTTCTAACTGCTGGAAACTCCTCATTTATGATTCATGATTGTAATCCCTCACATTGGTTAGACATCTGCTACATGGATATCTGCTATCGAAAAATGCAGGGGTTACAGAAATTCCCCTCCTACAGAAGAATCTGGGCTTCTTGAACAATATCTCCATTGTGGCACCATTCTGACTAGAAAGTCCTTGTTGTTCCATCCCTGTGCACTCTAGAATGTTTATCAGCATCCCTAGCTTCTATTCACTAGGTACCAGTAGTACCTGGCTGTCAAAAAGATCTCTAGCTATTGCCCTACGTGCCATGGGAACAATAATGCCCTCTTGAAAATCACTGCTTGAGAGGACACTCATACAATCCAAGAGCTAAAGTTCGGTCATGGGACTTCAGGGGTGTGGAAGATCAGTCTAGACAGATGCAGAGAAGGATGCTGAAGATGGAGGTGACAAATGAAGACTTTGAAACTGTGCCTTCACGTTAGGACGTAGGCAATCCTTTCCATGGAGTGCCTAAGGAGCCGCTTATCTTAGCCGTCTTCATCGTGGTATTGAGAAAGAGGCAGGCAAGTTTAGTTCGTGTCGTGTCATAGACACACAACACATGATGATGGATGGGCAGATGCCCCATTGTAACAAAATCAAAAGAAGCGTTTGCATCAGAAAGAGAAGATCTGTGGGACTGGAGAGATGGCTCAGTGGTTAAGGCATTTGCCTGCAAAGCCTAACATCCCAGGCTTGGTTCCCCCATACACACACAAAGCCAGATGCACAAAGGGGTGCATGCATCTGGAGTTTGTTTACAGTGGCTAGAGGCCCTGGCATGTCCATTCTCTCTGTCTGCCTGTCTTTCTCATAAATAAATAAATAAATAAATAAATAAATAAATAAATAATCTTTTAAAAAGAAATAGGAGATCTATCATAATACAAAAGGATAATAAAATGCTAGTGGTTTAACTTAATCATATTGGATTACTTATTCTATAAAACAACTATACACCAAATACCACGATAAACCCCTTTAAGAAATACCAGGTAATTCAGTCTTGCTAGAGATATCTACCTTCACAGCTCACTTTAATCCAGTGTGACAAACACTGCAATATTAGTAGAGGCATTAACACAATATGAAAGCAATCACTATTCCTGAAAAGAGAAGAAGAGTTAGGAAGTCAGGGAACAGAATCCTAGAGAGCATACACATTCAGCGTTCTTGCTGTATCGAGTCATCTCACTGGAAATATGAGAGAAAGAATGCACAGTGCTAAAACAAAGATTAATAAATGGAGTGTCAACTTGAAAATAAGTTAGCAGGGATAAAGAAGAAAAACTATGAGGGCTAGTGATGAAGAGAAGAGCAGAGTCCAGCATGGCTGAGCTGTCTGGGGAATGGGTTATAGAAAACAGTATTAGAAATATTGTAGAAAGTGAGCTTCCATGCTGGAAAATGCCTTGAGGCTGAGACAAGAAGGCTTCCATACATCAGAGGTGATTTGACCTGCATAGTGGTGAGTGTCATTCCATCCAGGAACACACCGTAAGACCTTGTCTAAAAACATGTAGGACAGGAAAAGGGCTTGCTAGAGAAGCATGAAGACCTGAATTTCAATCCCCAGTACCCACCTAAAACACAGGTCACAGTGGTGGACACCTAGAATCCCACAGGGGAGACTGAAGGATTCCACGGGTTTGATGGCTAGTTTTTCTAGTTGAATCAGGAGTACTAGATTCAGTGAGAGATCCTATGTCAAAAAGGGGGGGGGCGGCTAAAGAGATGGTTTAGTGGTTAAGGCACTTGCCTGCAAAGCCTAAGGACTCATGTTTAACTCCCCAGATCCCACATAAGCCAGGTGCATAAAGGTGAAGCAAGTGCAAGGTCACACGTGCCCACTAGGGGGCCAAACATGTGGAGTTTGATTACAGTGGCTGAGACCCTGGTGCACCAATTCATTTTTCTTTCTCTGTCTGTCTCTAAAAATAAATGTGTGGAAGCAATAGAGAAAGACATAGGATGTCAATCTTTGGCCAACACACACACACACACACACACACACACACACACACACCACCCATACAAATTAGAAAGAATACAAAGAAGTTCTAACTTTGTGTAAATAAATTTTTAAGAAAAAATGTCTTGAAAACCAGATCACCTACATGATCACTGTTAAAAATACATCTTTTTTTTTTTTTTTTTAAAGGCAGGATCTCATTCTAGCCCACTTTGACCTGGAATCCACTGTGTAGTCTCAAGGAGGCCTCAAACTCATGGCAATCCTCCTACCTCTGCCTCCCCTATTGCTGGGATTAACTGCGTGTGCCACCATGCCTGGCTTCAGAAAAACATTTTTTTTTATTATTTTTATGTATTTTTGGAGAGAGAGACAGAGAGAGATAGACAGAGAGGGAGAGGGAGACAGAGATGAGTGCCAGCAGTCTCTCCGCTGCTGTGAATGAAATACAGATGTGTGTGCCCCCTTGTGGGCAAGTGTGGCATTGCGCCCTTGCGTCACTTTGCATCTGGCTAAACGTGGGACCTGGAGATTGGAACCGCTGGAGATTGGAATCAGCATTCTTAGGCTTAGCAGGCAGGCGCCTTAATCCCTAAGCCATCTCTCCAGCCCTAGAAAAACATTTTAAATAAGATCATAGAGCCAAAATTAAGGAGGAAAAAAGTGATCCTATCAACTTAAAGAAAAAAAAAAAAACAGGGATGAAACTTTATGAAGGAAATATAAAAGGAAACAGGAACTCGAGTAACTGAGTCAATGCCACTGTCTTTAGAGTCGAGGGAGAAGGCAGAGGAAAAAGGAAAAAGAAAAAGAGTTACTAACGGAGGAACGTGATGAAATCAGTCTACTATAGGTTTCCTACAGGTACATATCAGGTATCTTTCTTCAAAGGGGTGAGCTGTTTCTTTTTTGAAAATCATACTAATTTTTGCCAGCCCCAAACCACCTACATTTAGCAAAATCTGAAACTGCACGTCTAGCCACTTCCCAAGTGTGGTGCGTATGAATGTATGGTTTTAGATGTCCTTGGAAAGGGAAGGAGAGTGGGCGAGGAGAATTAAGAGTGAACATCACACGAGACTCTCCTGGTCCTTTTCCCATGGGGGGTGGGGGTGGGATAGCTCCTTTAGGAACACAGATTCCGGTACGTGGAATCCAAAGTAGAGTGCCAAATTCAACAGCTGTTCAGAGCTCTGAGTTGAAATCTGGACCCATCACGGAAGTCATCTTTCAAAAGTAGGGGATGTAGAATGTACCCAGGATCATCATTCCAGGATAGGCAAAGGTTGAACCTGCCAAAATTGTTATGAAATGACTTCAAGCGTGCTAGACATTCACGGAGCATCTCGTTGTTTAAAACTAACCTGGTGCTGGAGAGATGACTTAGCGGTTAAGCGCTTGCCTGTGAAGTCTAAGGACCCCAGTTCGAGGTTCCATTACCCAGGACCCACGTAAGCGAGATGCACAAGGTGGCGCATGCATCTGGATTTCGTTTGCAGTGGCTGGAGGCCCTGGTGCACCCATTCTCTCTCCCTTTCTCTGTCTCTTCCTCTGCCTGTCTGTTGCTCTCAAGTAAATAAATAAAATAAAATAAAATAAAATAAAATAAAATAAAATAAAATAAAATAAAATAAAATAACCTGAGGTCCAGACACCATAGGCAAGCTCCTTCCTCTACAGATGAGCTGAGGGGCCCCACACCATAACACACGCAACAATAACAACAAAAAGCTACTGAATTCCATATTTTAAGCGGGGAAAAATTGTATGATGCATGAAATATCACAACATAACCCACACATATGAATAATTTGTTTGTTGGTTTGTTTGTTTTTTCAAGGTAGGGTCTTACTCTAGCCCAGGCTGGCCTGGAATTCACTATGTATTCTCAGGGTGGCCTCCTACCTCTACCTCCTGAGTGCTGAGATTAAAGGCATGCACCACCATGCCCGGCAATTATTTTTATATGAAAAAATTATATATCAAGAAAAAATGGGGCTGGAGAGATGGCTTAGCGGTTAAGGCATTTGCCTACAAAGACAAAGGATCCCAGTTCAATTCTCCAGGACTCACATAAGCCAGATGCAAAAAGTGGTGCATGCATCTGGAATTTGTCTGCAGTGGCTGGATCCCTGGCACGCCCATTCTCTATCTGCCTCTTTCTCTCACTGTCTGTCGCTCTTAAATAAACAAGATTTTTTTTTAAAAAAAGAAAAAGAAGAGAAAAGAAAAATGCCCACCTCCACTTCCCATGTGCTGAGATTGCAAGCATGTGCCACCACACTAAGCTAGCTCCTGTAGTCTTCATGATCTCTCAATTCCACATGCTCCCACCTATTTTCTCCTGTCACCCACTCCCTCTTTCTATCCTGGGTTATTCATTCTATATACAACCACCTGTATTCTTTCAAGCCGGCCCTCTTAGCTCCTCACCTCTTCTGTCCTAGTTCAACCCCTGCCTTCTACATGACATAAGCGCAGCTGCTTTTCCTGGCTTTTGTTTTGTCACTTCTAATTCAAGTCTAATTAAGAACTCACAAATGTGATCCTTCTAGAACTTAAATCCAACCTCCACGTTCCTGCTTCCATCTCAGTGACTCAACATCCCACCCCTAACGGATCAAAGCCAGTCTGTATACAGGGTCATCTCCTCCTCTTGCCAAGCACTGTCTGACACCTCAGGCTCCACCAGCTTCGAGAATATAGCTCCTGGCATGTGCCCTCTTACTTTAACCTTGTGTGCAAAACTGATATTTTTGTCATTCTGGAATGCACCTTCCCTCAATCCTGGCCCCTCCACTGCCCAGTCTTCCTGTGACTAGGTCTCAATGATGTTTATCACTCATGATCCAGCGGATGCTTTTCTTCCCACCTCCTCACTGCACACTCCATGCAAAGCTAAATGGCCTATTGCTGTGTTCATGTAAAACCCGCCAGTGTTTTCATCAACACTCACCAAGTGATATTTCTTTGCACCAACTAAGACATCATCTCTGATGCTATTGATACAGTTTGCTCCCCGGCAACCAGCGCAGTCCCTGGGATGCAATGGATGTTAAATGAATTTCCTGTGTCTTTCTTTCTGATAACCACCATACCTCAACCCACAGATGTTTTTAAACTCAGCACTTTGGTCTACTTATCTGAATCTGATAATGGCATATTCAGGTCGTTTTTTATTTAAGAGGGTCTTCCTCTTAAATCACAGACATTACCTCCTCACTCTCTCAAAGTACTCTCCTTTATCTAACAATTTATTGCATGCTCTTTTCTGTGGCCAAAGGCATTATGGAGAAGCAGGCTCTTGACACACGCTACGTTTAAGTACGAAAATAGCAAAGATAGAGATATTTTACTTTTTCTAACTCCAAAACACTAAATCTTGTCCGTTCACTACAATCGCTGCCTAGTTAGAAGGTACCCTTCATTCCTCTGAATATGCATGGTCTAACATGTATGAGTTATGTCATGCCTCAATTATATCTACAGCCCCAGTGAAAGTTCTTTAAATAGACTGACTTTATCAAGCAGATGGAGCTGGGCCTTGGGGTGCCTAATAGGCATGGTTGTGTACTGCAGACAGCAGAATCATTCACGGCAAGACCATAAAGCTGTTCTGAGTCACGAATATTCATAAGAAACCATGATGGCCAAATGCAAATGGGAAAGCTGAGGAGATGAAGTAGAGCATCATGGGTAGGCCAAACATAAGAGGTCAGTACCTGCATTTGTACAGGGCTGGGAGGTAGAAGCTAGAATGAATATGTGTGAGGATTTTCCTGTGCCCTGGGGAAAGACACTATTTTGTTGTTGTTTGTTAAATCTGAAATATATCCCCACACTTGAAGTAGGAGTGTGACAAATAGGTGTCAGTACACAAGCAGTGCCCACATATGGAGAGACCTTCTAGAATATTCCATTAAAAGAAATATGATGATGGGGCTGGAGAGGTGGCTTAGCACTTAAGACACTTGCCTGCAAAGCCAAAGGACCCAGGTTCGATGCCCCAGGACCCACATAAAGCCAGATGCACAAGATAGTGAATGTGTCTGGAGTTGGTTTGCAGTATCATACCCATTCTCCTCTCTCTTTCTCTCTCCTTCCCTCTCTCTCTCTCTCTCAAGTAAATAAATAAAAATACCTGGAAAAACTAAAAAAAAAAAACATTAAAAAGAAATATGATGATAATTCCAAGTTTAACCTTCCAGGATTATAGAAGAAAAAGGAGCTGACTCGTGTATTTGTTCTTAGTGGCTTGAAGGACAGCTTCAAAACATGATGTATTTATTGTTCCCAGTGTTATTTGTTAATGTTTATGTTTTTATCATGCGTAAGTTTTCTGAAGGTAATGGTTAAAACCAGACTTCCGGGCTGGAGAGATGGCTTAGCGGTCAAGGCGCCTGCCTGCTAAGCCTAAGAACCCGGTTCCAATCTCCAGGTCCCACGTTTAGCCAGATGCAAAGTGATGCAAGGGCGCAATGCCGCACTTAACCACAAGGGGGCGCATGCATCTGGATTTCATTCACAGCAGCTGAGAGACTGCTGGCACGCCCATTCTCTATCTGTCTCCCTCTCTCTCTGTCTATCTCTGTGTCTCTCTCCAAAAAAATAAAAAAATAAAAATAATAATTTTAAAAATACCAGACTTCCATCTCCCATAACCCACTGTGCTCAAAAGTACTTTAAAAGAAATGACCCAAGTACATGCTTTTGAGGTGCTTCTCCTTGCAAAAAGTAGTAACACAAGGCAAACTAGAAATGAAAATATTTTCTACTAGTAGATCTTGAATCAAAGTAACTGTTGAGCCTTCTAAACCAGGAACTAAATAATTTTATGTCAAGGATCACTCCTGCAGTAGAAATAAAAATTATTTCCTAAGAAAAACATATTAAATAATTTATTATAGGTTTATGCACAGGGGTAACTTTTTATTGGATTATAATTCATTTTACAAGGAACTGGGTTTTATAAGCTCATTTTCACACAAGTATGTATTGTGCTTTGACTAGATACACGCATTACCTTCACCCTCCTTTTTCTGTCTCCTCCCTCTCCCAGAGTCTCCCTAGAAGTTTAATCTTACTTTCATGTTGTATGTACATACATGATTTTGCTTGTATATAAAATCTAAGATCCAGAAATGAGAGAAAACACAGTATTTTTCTACTTACCTTTCTGAGACTGACAATTCACTCAATATGATAATCTCTAGTTCCTTCCATTTTCTGACAAATGACAGAATTTGTTTGCTCACCAATATTTATTACAGCAACTAGGTTATAAAACCAACTCTTGGCTAACTTTTATATTCTTGAGAATCTGCCATTTTCAGTTTCTTTATCCACCAGGTCATTTACTTTGGACAGAGAAAAAGTGTCCTAGCTTGTGAAATGCCATTACTAGATTTTTGTTTCATGTGCTTAATAACATTTGACCACAGAAAGAGAACTAAGTGACCCATGAGCACTGGACATGCTTCCTTCAAAAGTCCCCACTACAGGGCTGGAGAGATGGCTTAGAGATTAAGCACTTGCTTGTGAAGCCTAAGGACCCTGGTTCGAGGCTCAATTCCCCAGACCCACGTAAGCCAGTTGCACAAGGTGGCGCATGCATCTGAAGTTTGTTTGCAGTGGCTGGAGGTCCTGGTGCACCCATTCTTTTTCTTTCTCTTTCTCTCTCTCTCTATCACTTTCAAATAAATAAATTAAAACCCCACTACAGTTAATCCTTCAAGATTCATCATTGTTAAGAGGCAAAATTTACTGTCAAATTTCTTTACATACCAAACCTGTTGCTTGGGTTTTTTTAAACCATTTTGGGGTAATGATCATAATAATTGCACGAAAAGAATTGCAATAATATTAGGGATTATAGAATGAAGTGACTACAATGTTTACAAATAAGTAAGATTTCCAAGTAGATTAAAGTGAATTTCAAACTATAACACAAAGTCTATACCATCCCTCAATTTCCTCAAATATTCCAATCTAATATTATGGAGTTCAGAATATTAAATTCTGTAAATCTCCTGATTTTAAATGAAAAACGTGTTATAACATTAAGAAAAAATATGGAGGACTATAACATCCTCTCATTTCTATAGTTCAGGACTGTCTTTTTGTTACCTGTTATGTTAATTGTCAAAATCAGATTATCACAGTTTAATTTTTAAAGCACATTGAGTCAGGGAATAAAAGGAGGCCTGGATTCTTGCCCTGTCTATAAAGCTGATGTAACAGAACCAGATCAAACATTATTCTATTTGATTGCATAATGTGCATACGAAACAAGCCATTGCCAGAGAAAAGCTCACTCTTATGTCTAAGAAATGTTCCCAGACATGTAGACTTGGGAACATCATAGGATAACTTTATTTTCACGAATGATTGCAGAAAAAAAGGAGGTATTATCATCTTAAATAGCTTCATTTCATAACAGAAAGGCATTTTAACCCTGAGATTCAGAAAGGATATGATCTCAACATTAAGCAAAAATATAGCATTTCATATATTATTATATTACCCTCATACAATATTGCAGGTAACTAATATATACAATATTTACAAAATAGCCCAAATGCCATTTATGTGTAAACTCCAAGTCCAAGCTCCAATAATTCTTTTTAAAATTCATGTTAAAGCCAAAGACACCAAAGATAAGTATAAACTATGCTTTTCTACAGTGTCTATAAAATCTAAAGGCGAGATTATTGAATTCATAATGCAGTTGAATGCACATCAGTATATAGAAAACCTTTTTTTTTTTTCAGATTGATTTTCCTGCTGCCGGATGGGAATATCTGAAACCTGATTCTGAAGAGAGCAGAGCTGAACGTGAGACACCTCCACCGGAGTGTTTCAAACACATTGCCAGGCTGTCCCAGAAGCAATCTCCCTTACTGTGAGTGACGCAGGCAGCGAGAATGACGTGTGTCTGATACCCCTGATGTCATCAGTCACATTTGAAGCACTCATGTCTTCCAACAGTGAGCTTTCTCTCCTGTGTAACTCTAATTTCCTGAAAACATACCTGCTGGATGATCACTTTACATTTTAGAACAAAAGAAGCCATTTTGCTTGCTTTTAAAGACTCACACGTAGTATTTAATTTTGGCTTTAGATTAAAGTTAGAAATCAAGCTCAATTCAAACTAAGAGAGTGGAGAATAATTAAGTAGACACCAGGAGATAATAGTGATGAAACATGTTTGGCATCATTCAAGCAGGAAGTTGCTTTAGTCAACAGGAAAAAAGGAAGTTTAATTATGATGATAGATTTTCCAAACAACAGAACTGAATCATGTTTTATTAGCACTAGCTTAGTAAGTAAGGAAAACTTATGCCTTGTCAAAGAGTAATTCTCTAAATAAAACAAAAGTCCCTGGGAAGAATTATAAGATAATTAGTGGTATTTATGATTGCTGCTTTATAACATGTGAGTCACAGCCCATTTGTTGTGCGCTCACTAATGACATGTCAAAAGCATAAATCCAAGGAAGTCACACACACACACACACACACACACACACACACACACAGAGTAGCGTGACCATACTGTGATAAAATATTTAACATGATGGCATTTTTGTTCTCAAAATAAGAAGACATTTTTAACACAGGAGTTATATGATATAAAGAGTCTTATTTGAACCTTTATTGACAATTTCAAGAAGGGGCAGAATAGGACTGAAGATGATAGGAGAGTCTTGTAGTTCTCATGACTCAAATAATGGCAACCTATTATCATGCCAGACCATTTTCATCTTAAGGAGGTGAGCCATCTTATACTTCTTACTCAAAAATAGCAAACTTGCATCTAATAAGTATACTACATACGTAGAGGTTAATGCATTTGTAATGAGAGAAGTTTTAAATATGCAAAAAGCTTTGAAATTTTAAGCATCCTCAAACAAAAAAAGGTCAAGCCCCCCCAAAATCATCATCAAATAACTTATTCTAAATATTAGAAGTTTCTAAATGAATCCCAAGAATGTTATAGTTCATTTTCTATGTCAACTTGCCTGGCTACAAGCTGCCAAGATATGGTTAAAGATTAGTTGTGGGGGTATCTGATTTTGAGGGTTTGAATAAGATTAGCATTGGATGTATAGACCAAGTAAAACACATATGGCCTGCCCAGTGTGGATGGGCAGACACCATTCCATTCCATTGAGGGCCTGACAGAACCAAAAGTATAAGGAAGAAAGGCCGAATCTCCTCCCGCATGCCTGCGTGTTCCTCTTCTGCCCTCAGACTGGGGCTGGACCCATTGGTGCCCTTGGCTCTGAGTACAACTCACACCCCTGTCTCTCAGGTCTCTAGCATGCAAATGGTACATGTTGGGACTCAGCCCCATAGCCATGAATCATTGTACTGTAATAAATCTCACTGTAGCAAGTATTTCTGAGACTCCTACTGGCGCTGTTCCCAAGGAGATCCCTAATATACTTGTAATGTCAAGTCAGCCTCAACCAGTCTCCTTTCCCAAGAACCTTGTCTCTTCTGTTTGAGCCCTTATACATTTGCTGTGCGTGCAGGCCACTGAAGAAAATGCATTTAAAATATATCTTTATGTGCATTGGATCACCATACTATTCTTCACAAAGATGTACAGGTATCATCACAATTAATTATAAATTATAAATTAATTATAAATCTTTAAAAATTAATTAATTAGTTATCTCCAAGTGAAGTCTACTTATATCTTGTACTTCAAATCCTGTTTATGTTAGTGGTATATATATATATATATATATATATATAAAACAACAATTTTTCTGTTTCACCCACTTCAATGTAATTATCCCTATTCAGTACTGCCCTATTCTGCCCTGTGGAAATAGATGAAAACAGCCAGGAACATGTTAAATTTCCAAATGTAATTTAGTTTAGTGTCTTAAGTCATTCAATCTTTCATCATTTGCTTGCTGACTTAATTGTTCCTCCTTTCAAAGTAATCAAGTGTAATCAGAATCAGGAAATTCAGAGTCAGCGAGATTGGATGAAAGGTGCTCATGGTGTTTGTAAAAACTAAAGAAAAAAAAATCTCAATGTCAAACAAGGGAAGAGTTCCCAAATCGTGGAAGGCTCCAGAATGAAATACATGGAAAGAGAAGTATTGGAAGAAATAAATGTTTCTGCTTTAATTTGAAGTATCTACCTGCTGGCTAAGGAACACAAGCAAATACATAAGAAGAAAGTGTTTTCAGAAATGGAGCAGATATAAGCTCATATTAGTCTGAAGATGCAAAATCAAGAGAGAAAGAGAGAGAGAGAGGAGAGAGAGAGAGAAAGGGAGACCATCAATCTTGCTGCCAGAAACCAGAGTTTAATGATGCAGAATCTGCTGGATTCTTCCAAACATAAAACTAGAATAAAGAAGACAGGCAACTGGGAGCTACATATATATCTATATAGAAGGCCCACTGAATAGTCATTTGAGGACCAAGCAACTCATGAGCAGGTATCTTCCCAAAACCTGTAAGAAGATGTGAAATAATGTAGATTCCAATATTTGCATAGTCCTGGCAGACAGACATTCTGACCAGGGAGAATGGAGAAAAAAAAAATCACAAAATATACCAGATGTTTGATAAATCAGCAAGATGAATATTAAGATCAATCTACTCTAGAGTCTCTGTAGAGGAAGGACTGTACGAGGTCTAACCTATTAAATAATAATAAAAAAATCTCAGCTGGGCATGGTGGCGCATGCTTTTAATCCCAGCACTCGGGAGGCAGAGGTAGGAGGATCGCCATGAGTTCAAGGCCACCCTGAGAATACAGAGTGAATTCCAGGTGAGTCTGGGCTAGAACATGACCCTAAAAAAAAAAAAAAAAAAAAAAAAAAAGAATCAAACTAAATTAATGGTAACTACTTATTAAAATAGCCAGTTACTTAAAACCCTATGATTTTTAACATTATTTAAATTTTTTTATTATTTATTGAAGAGAGAGAGAAGAAAAGAGAGAGAAACAGATAGAATGGGCTCGCCAGAGATGCATGAGCCACTTTTTGGATCTGGCTTACATGGGTACTGGAGAATTGAACCTGAGTACTTACATTTTGAGGAAAGCACCCTAACTGCTCAGCCATCTCTCCAATCCCCAAACCCTGTGATTTTATAGCAGAAGATTGTGTAGTTTTCCAAATATCTATAATCCAATAGTAAATTCAAAACACTTAGAAATTGCCTAGCATGTAATCCGTACATGTAAAAATAATTGGGATGAATTGGGAAAAAAATCTTTTAAACATCTATATGAATGAAGACTTAAAAATAATTAAAAATTACCTGACAGACACAAAAGAACTGAGAGCCTGAGGGAATAAAATGTATTTATACACCCCAGGGAAGAGGAAGACAGAGGCAAAAATTAGAGAGCCAAATTTTGCAAGTTCCATTTTAAAAAAACCATCCCACAAATTCACCATAGTAGGAAGGGTTCATTAAAATCAGTAAGGGAGTTGACTTGAATGACTTCATGGACTGTAAATCTGGTCACAAAGAAGCAATGAAAGAGAAAGGGCATGGCTCAGTTTTAGAAAATAAACTGAAATTAGTGAGAACAATATATGTTTTGCTTATTTTATTATTAATGGGGAAGGCAGTAATAAAACAGTGAGAAAGCTAAGCATGTAGAGGTCATCTCCACGTGTCAGTATTTTCATCTTACAGGTGAAGATGAGATTCAAGAGAAATTGCAGAGACACAGTGACCTTTCAGATCAATGACTATTTCCTATCACTCTTCTATGGAGTGTTGGCTGATTTAAGCTGAGGTAGTAGAGGAGGCAGAGATCAAAGCCTGACATGGTTACGTGACAGACACTGCCCTCCCAAGGACCTGTGGTCTGAATGCTTCTGCTGGGCTATGAGCAAGACAAGACGAACTATCAGGACTCTAAGGTTTGGGAGTGACCAAGACCACGCAGACCACACTGAGACAAAGGTGATGCTTTTATTTCAGAAAAGCATGAGCTGTTAGGGCTGGCTCACGAGAGAGGAGCACTGAGTTTGTAGGTAGTGGGCTTTGTAGGGCTTGTTCAGTTGGGGGAAGGTGAGGAAGGGAAAAGAATTCATTTGTTAAGTTGAACAGAGAGCTTCCTTTAGTGGAGATCATTACAATAACCATTTAAAATAGCTAGGGTGTGACACCAGAACAGTGACCAGGTACCTTATGAGATAAGGGGGCAGGAAACCATGACAGGGGTGTTCTTAGATAAGGAAGGGAAAATGACCAGGTAGCTTCTTGAAGAATGTGGATAATCCACTTTCCTATGCCTCTGTCACCATTCTGCTGATCATAGGGACTCCATCTTTGGAGCCCATCCTGACTTAACAGACATCAGTGGCCCTATCTTTCAGGCCTCAGTCCAGTGGCAGGGACACTGAGGTATTTAATAGACAGGATTACTTGGTGCTTTCATTCTAAACTTCATAAACTCTGAAAATGTAAAGCTGGAATCCAGGGGCAAATTGAACCTTTGTTTGAAGTTAATAGTAAAGTGAATGCTGATGAAACTTGCTCTGGATGAAGGGATCTCGTCTTTAAAATTTGTCATTTCTTCTCAAGCCCACTTGTGTCTAAGTTAATTTGTATAGAACAAGAGTCAACCATTGCCTCACTTGTAAACAAGACACGTTACAAGATTCACATAAGCACGGTCTTCCGTAAAGACATAGAAATTTTTCCAAACAAAATAACTGTCTTTTTTTTTTTAAAGCGGTAAGGATAAAAAGAAGAGAAAGTAAATGTGAATTATCTGAAGTCCAAGTTTATTTTTTTCAGCAAAAAACATATCATTGGGGGGGGGAAGCTGATGGAAAAAAAAAACCTGTCACACTTATTCAAGATGATAAAAAAGAGTGGTCTCCCCAAACAAACTGAAACAAAAGTCAACAAATGAGAGTAAGGTTTTGTACTGAAATGTTTACAGAAATATTTGTTGGTACAGCAAAGTCAGGGGAAAAAAAAAATCACAATTTCCTATCTATATTTTCAGACTCTCCGAGGAAAAGAGAAGATACTTATGGTTTTATCGTTTCTACTGCAACAGTGAAAACTGCTCCCTCCCGTTGGTCCTGGGCAGTGCCCCTGGGTGGGATGAAGGGACAGTGTCAGAAATGCACACCATCTTGAGAAGGTGGACTTTTGCTCACCCCTTAGAAGCACTCGGCCTTTTGACTTCCAGGTAAGACACACATGCATGTTATTAATGGTTAAAAAGAAGCTGCTTGAGGAGGGAAAAAAAAAAAATAATGGAACCATATAATTAATTCAATATTGATTGTGTTTATTACCAGTTTCAGTAGCTATCAGTATATATGTGAGCTACGAATATAAATCTCAAACGTATCTAAGCTATAATTATGCCTTCACACTATATGTGAAGTCTAATTAATGTTTGTGGTTTCTTACATGAGAACTGTAATTGCTCAAAAAGAAATAACAATGGCTAGGTGTGGTGGCTCCTGCTTATACTCTCAGCACTGGGGAAGCTGAGGCAAAGATTACTGTGAGTTCAAGGCCAGGTTGGCCTCCAAAGTGAGATGCTATCTCAAAAAAGCAAACACACAGAGCAGGGAGAGGAAGAGAAGGAGGGAGTGAGGAAAAAGAGGAAGAGGTATTCCATTTAAATAAACATGTGGTAAAATACTTGAACCAGATGGTGTTTAGATACTATTTATTTTTGTTTTAGAGAAAGTGAATGAGAGAGAGGGAGAGAGACAGAGAGAGAGAGAGAGAGAGAATTGGCACACCAGGGCCTCAGCCACTGCAATCGAACTCCAGACGCTTTCGCCACCTAGTGGGCATGTGCAACCTTGCACTTGTCTCACCTTTGTGCGTCTGGCTTAAGTGGGATCTGGAGAGAAATCAAACATGGGTCCTTAGGCTTTTCAGGCAAGCGCCTTAACCACTAAGCCATCTCTCCAGCCCTAGATACTATTTTTAATTAGCTGGTGGAGCTCATCTGGTGGTATGTCACTACATTACTTCAGTGCACATCAGGAAGTGTTTAGGTGGGGGCTGGGGAGATGGTTCAAAAGGTAAAGCCTGCTGGCCTGGGTTCAGTTCCCCAGGACCCACACAAAGCTTCCCAGGCTCCATTCTCCTTTGTCAGAAAGAAGGTGGAGCACAGACGACTCATCTGAATCCCTCATCTGTGCACCCATGGCACACACGTCCAAACACATAACACACATACATGCATCCACACACATCCACACATACATACACACATGCAGTTTTTTTTTGAAGAGTATAGGCAATAAAGCTGAAACCAAGACAGTCATAGTGACTCACGCCTGAAATGTTAGAACTCTGAATGCTGACGCAAGAGTATTGCCACGAGTTCAAGGCCACCTTGACCTATTGAATAAGATTGTCTTAAGAGGGAAAAAAAACTAAATAGTAAACAGTAACAATTCCTTCTCCTTTTCCTCTTCCAATAAGAAAAAGTCTTTAAAAATCTGGATTATATCTTTATTGAACATATAAAATTTGGCCAAACATCCTGCTTAGAGTAGGTGTACAGTTGACATGGTAGTGATGAGAATTAAAAAAAAATTAATTTATCACTTATCTGCAGAATAAAAGGGATGGAGCCCAGGGAGCTGGGCTGACAGTGTGGCCCCACTAGAGAGTTGTCACCCAGTGAGGGGGAAGCACGTTGGGTGCAGATGTGGAGCATCTCTGCTGCCAGGGAATATGCGCTCTGCAGCCTCCCTTTTGAATTCAAAGCCAGGCAGAGTTGTTGAAGTCTGTCTTAATGGCATCAACCCAGACACTGTGAGAGCCTGGGCTCTCTGGGGCAAGATGAAAAAGCGTGTCCACCTCTGCTGCTCAGGGGAGGAAGTGACGAAAAGGACTCTCAGATCAACTGATTTGAGCTTCTTTACCACTTGGTAAAACACTGCTGGGGAGGGAAGTGGAGGAATTTTCCTATGTATTGAAAGGATTTCAAGATTCTTCTAAATTGTGAAGCTCAAAATTTACATATTGTCTTTTGTGATCTTCATATTGAAGATTTTATTACTTTTCTGGCTTGTATTAATTCATGGGTCTGAACACGTGAATTTATATAATTTCTATACATAATTTATACAAATAAATTGGTATGCATACACACACACCTACTTGAGTTTGGAGTTTTTCCTTTTTAAAAATATTTTGTATTTATTTGAGGTTGAGTGTGGGCAAACATGGGTGTGCTGGAGCCTCCTACCATCACAAATTAAACCAGATGCATGCACCTCTTTGTGCATCTACTTTGATGTGGGTACTGGGGGATTGAATTCAGGACTTCAGGCTTTGTAAGTAAGCACTTTTAACCAGTGAGTCATCTCTGCAGCCCAGCTTTGAGAATGAGACAGAGAGAGAGAGAGGGGGAGGGAAGAGAGGGGGGAGAGAGACAGAGAGAGAGAGAGGGAAAATGGGCGTGCCAGGGCATCCAGCCACTGCAAACAAACTCCAGACATATGTGCTACCTTGTGCATCCATCTGGTTTATGTGGGTTCTGGGGGATCAAACCTTGGTTCTTTGGCTTTGCAGGCAAGCGCCTTAACTGCTAAGCCATTTCTCCAGCCCACCAGCTTTTCTTTTCTTTCTTTTTTTTTTTTTTTTTTATATATGTCTTCTACTATAAAGTGTTGCCTGACCTAGCCATGTAGAATTATTCACTTCTGCACAGTACAGGGCTAACATGAATTGCACTTTTTTATTTATTTAGTTATTTAATTTTGGATTTTCAAGGTAGGGTTTCACTGTATCCCAGGCTAACCTGGAATTCACTCTGTAGTCTCAGGGTGGCCTTGAACTCATGGCAATCCTCGTACCTCTGCCTCCTGAATCCTGGGATTAAAGGCATGTGCCACCACGCCCGGCCTAATTGCACTTTTTATTGCAATGTGTTTGCATGTAACATGTCATATATGCACATTTTCACCCACATGATACTGACAACTTCTCAAGACAAGATAATTAATCTTAAATTTTCTGTTTCCTAAGGGCTTAATTATAATGGCCAGGACTTAGTAATTGCTCAATATTGAAACAATTGTTTTCTGAAATACAATATGATCACTTTAACACTTAAAAGATGTCATATGAGAGCATTGTGTGCTTCCTTTATTTCCTGCATCACCTGAATAATTGAATAAGTGAATGAAACAATGATCTGTAGATGATAAATTAATATTTGATCAGTTCTGTTGGATCCTGTACAGTTCATCATACTAAAATTCTTTTAGGAAAAATTAGCATTTGTACTCCATTCTTTTTCTCCTTTTCTGCTTGAAATATAAAATAAAAGCAAAGATTTTTAACAGCCACTTTTCTTTGTTTTTACTGAAGGAAGATTTAGAGTATTAGCAAGATGATTTTCTTCTTATTCCTAAATGGATTAGTGAATAGAGAATTGGTTCCAAATGTGACAATAACCATTGACAGAGTAGGAGAAACCATTGACAAATTATATACCTAACAAGGGAGTTGTATCTAGAATATAAAAGTCTCAAAATTCAATAACAAAAAATATCAATAGCCCACATTTAAAATTGGCAATAGATCTGGCAATTATTTCTCCAAGAAACTATACAGATGCCCGACACACACAGTAAAAGGTATTTAATATTTTTGACTATTAGAGAAAAGTTGAAGCTGCATGAGGTACTAGTTCTCACTCAGTGGGATGGAATCTAATCAAAAAGGGCAAAAAGAAAAGCACCAGTATGGGTGAGGTTATAGAGAAACTAGAACGTCCTCTATCACTGGCATGAATGCAAGGTGAATGTAGCCAGATTGGAAGAGTGTGGCTTTCTTTTAAGTATTAAATATATAGAATTACCGTTTGACCTAATCATTCCGCTCTTTTTAAATTTTATTTATTTGTTGGCAAGCAGAGAGACACAGAGAGGAGAGAGAGGGAAAGATGGAGAATGAATATGAGCACCAGGGCCTCTAGCCACTGCAAACGGGCTCCAGATGCATACACCACTTTGTGCATCTGGCTTTATGTGGGTACTGGGGAATCAAGCCTGGGTTTGTTAGGCTTTGCAGGCAAAGGCCTTAGGCACCGGGACATCCCTCCAACCCCCAATCATTCCACGCTTAACCTGATGCTCAATATGAATGGGAAATATGTCCGTTCAAAAACTCACGCACCAATGTCCAGAGAATTGTGATTCATACTGCTCAGAACAGTACAAGTAACTCAAATGATCATCAACTAATAAAATGTGGTCCAACCATTAAAGTCATTTTACTCAATAATAACAAGGAATAACACTGATGCATGCAATAACACAAGGAAACCTTGAAAACTGCCTGCTCAGTGGAAGAATCCACTTCTTGGAAAGCACTCACTGTGTGGATATTTTCATAGGAAGCGTGCAGAACACCCGATCGAGTCCACAGGGACCATAAGTCAGTAAGTCAGGGCTAGAGCAGGTTAGGGGAAGAACAGAAGGATTTTTGTGTGTGTGTGTGTGTGTGGTTATTGTTGCACACATCTAAGAATGTGTTAAAAACCATTGAATTCTGCACTGTTTTTTTTTTTTTTTTCCTTTTTGGACAGTGTCTCACGTAGTTAAGATGGTCAAGGAACTCACTGTGTAACTAAGGCTGGGCGTGAACTCCTCATTGTCCAGCTTTGAACACTTGAGTGCTGGGATTACAGGCATGCGCCACCACAGCTGGCTAACTCATGTGCTTTACATGAGGTAAATAGCATGAAGTTTGAATTATATCTTGAAAACCATCTGCTTTAAAATTTTAACAAAGAGATAGAGAGATGGCTAACTGCTTACAGGCCCACTCTCCACAAGCCTGCCTACACCAGTTTGATCCCCAGCACCCACATAACCCCCCCCCCACACACACACACATACAAAGTGGTATAAATATCTGTAATTTCAATGCACCTATAGTAATGGAAGTCTGAGTCAGAAAGCAAGACCGGCCTTCTCAGGGCAAAACTACAAAAGAAATCCTGTCTTCAACAAGGTAGAAAGAGAAAACCAATACCTCCAGGGTCCTCCTGTGTCCTCCACTTACACACCTATACACACATATGCACATACATACATACATGCATACATATGCATGCACAAGCAATAATAATAACAAAATAAGGTGGGTGTGATACTACAGTATTACATATGTGTAATCCCAGGACATGGGCAGCTAAGCAAGAAGATTACTGTAAGCATATTAGCCTGGTGTACATAGTAAGTTCCAGGCCAGCCTGGATTACAGAGTGAGACTCTGTCTCAAAAAGAAACAGAAACAGGGCTGGAGAGCTGGCTTAGTGGTTAAATGCTTGCCTTTGAAGCCTAAGGACCCTAGTTCGAGGCTCCATTCCCCAGTACCCACATAAGCCAGATGCACAAAATGGTGCAGGCATCTGGAGTTCATTTGCAGTGGCTGGAGGCCCTGGTGCGCCTATTCTCTCTCTCTCTCTCTCTCTCTCTTTCTCTGTCACTGTCAAATTAATTAATTAATCAATTAATTAATTAAAAAGGAATCTCTAGCAATTAATTAATTAATTAAATTTTTATTTTATTTTATTTTATTTTATTTTATTTTATTTTATTTTATTTTTTATTTTATTTTATTTTATTTTATTTTATTTTATTTTATTTTATTTTTGGAGAGAGGCACAGAGAGAGACAGAGAGAGAGGGAGAGGAAGACAGAGATGGGCACGCCAGCAGTGTCTCAGCTGCTGAGAACGAAATCCAGATGTGTACACCCCCTTATGGCCAAGTGCTGCATTGCGCCCTCGCGTCACTTTGCATCTGGCTAAACGTGGAACCTGGAGATTGGAACTGCTGGAGATTGGAACCAGCATTCTTAGGCTTAGGAGGCAGGCGCCTTAACCCCTAAGCCATCTCTCCAGCACCCATCCTGCCTTTAAACAAAAGAAGAAACAGAAACAAACAAACACAACAACAACGAAAAACCCCGAGTAATTGTGAAGATAAAACTATACATCTATGTGTTGCTGCTTCAAAATTCAATATTCTGGATGGGACGACTTTACATTTCCCGAAGGAACAACACAGTTCTTAAAGACATGACTTAATCTACACATTATGTAATGCCTATTAAATGTCAACTAAATCATTTTTCTCTGAAGTGCATGGAATATTCTTCACAAACATCACTATAGAATGAAGTTAGTAAGACTTTGTTTGCTAGCTCATAAAATAAAAGAATTATCAGTGAGCTCTGACCTAATATTTATGCATTGCTGTGCTTCTCTACCATAACTAGATCCTGAGAACCTACGGGACCTGACTTTTAAGTGTACAGAGAGAGGATTTTTTTTTTTTCTTTTTTTTTTATTAGTTAGTGATCCTTAGCACAGCCTTAATAGTGCTAGGATGCAAGTACTCTCATTTTTCTTGTTTCTATATGTGAGAAAACTGAGGTTTTTAGAGATTAATTTGCCCCATTTGACCTAGTAAATTAAGGGGCTGAGGGTCAAGGACAGACTTTTCTGGAGACAGAGTTTACAATGTCACTGTTTCACAGTCTTCATGAATAACCATTACGGTTGTTTACATATTAAATATACCAACTATCCTGAAATCATTTTCCTTATGGTGAGCAGCCATGCCTGACCACATCATCACGTGCCCACGTTTCTCCTGCATGCTGAATTTTTTTTTTTTTTTTTTTTTGCCTTCAATCATCAGATCTTAATAAGTGAGATGATAAGGACTTCTTTCAAAATCAATATCTGTTTATTAGGTTGCTTTGAGGGAACTTGGGTGAATCTTGATTTAGTCGCAATCTTTCCAGTTCCTTATCAGGTACCAAATAAGGTCACTGCACAAGGCTGCAGTATTTCCACTGCACCCATCCTGTGACTCCCACTCTCAGCCTAACTGAACTATTAAAAAACTTGAAGACAAGCTGTTTCCAGAAATGAACCTTTCAACTCCTCTAAATTCAAAACTGACTTTTCTGAGAACAAACAGTGTGTGCTTGTTAAGGGAGTTGTCAGAGTGAGTTCTTTAGAGTTCTGAATTTTTTTTCTCTTCTTTGAATAGTCATTTTTTTTTTTTTTTTTTTTTTAAATAGCTTAACCTCTTGAGAACTAGCATGCTCCATTTTGAGCTTGGGGAATTTTCTTTAGTTTTTGTGTGTGTGTGTGTGTGTGTGTGGTGTGTCAGGGTGTGTGATGTGATGTATGTGTGATGCATATATGTGTGTATGTAGATGCATTTGCTGTTTGCCCACATGGCCAGAAGCCAGAGGAGATTGCTCTCTGCTCATTTGCCTTTTTCATTGAGATGGAGTCTCTCATTCAACTCAGGACTGCCATTTTACTCTTTCGTTTTCTGTCAGTAAAACCTTGTGATTCTGTGGTCTCTGTACCCTGAAGCACGGGGTTGTAGATATACGTAGGTATGCTCAGCTCTGTAGGTGGGTGCTAATGCACCAAACTTCTGCCATCTCTGGCCCTCCACCCCCTCTTGCCTGCATAGCAGTAGATCTTAAGTGCTGAGCCATCTCATCAGCCTTGAGCTTCAGGATTCTTTAAGGGTGCTCTTTACTTAATCTTATTTGAAGATTTACCAGCTCCTTTTCATTTATATTAAGCAAGAAACATGGTGAAACTAATTTATCAGAGCGGGTCATAGGGTCCTTCTGTTTCCATTACTGAGTGCCAGGATACTGCTTTCTGGAACTTAAACTTCCATTAGGGGGCTGGAGAGATGGCTTAGCCATTAAGGTGCTTGCCTGTGAAGCCTAAGGACCCATGTTCAACTCTCCAGATCCCATGTAAGCCAGATGCACAAGGTGAGGCAAGTGCAATGTCACACATGACCACTAGGTGGCACAAGTGTCTGGAGTTCGATTGCAGTGGCTGAGGCCTGGCATGACAACTCTCTCTCTCTTTCTCTAAAACAATGAAAACTTTTTTAAAATTCTATTAGGATAGGCTGTGCTGTCAGATAACAGAGACCTGGGGCTAAGGTCTGTGGTTCTTGGCAAAAGGCTGCTATTTTTTCAGAACCATGATGCAGAAACACAACTAGGCAGCCACTACCATCACTTGCCAACCACACATGATGTAAAGCTATTGTTTTTCAGGAAGACACACAGTGCATTTGCTTCCAAAATGACTTTTCTTGGGATTAAAAAAAAAATCAGGGCTGGAGAGATGGCTTAGCGGTTAAGGCACCTGCCTGTGAAGCTTAAGAATGCTGGTTCCATTCTGCAGGTCCCATGTTTAGCCAGACACAAAAAGTGATGCAAGGGCGCAATGCCACACTTGCCCACAAGGGGGCACACACGTCTGGAGTTCGTTCACCACAGTGGCTGAGAGGCCACAGGTGTGCCAGTTCTCTCTCTCGGCCTCTTCCTCTGTCTCTGTCTCTCTCTCTCTCTCAAATAATAATAATAATAATAATTAATAATAATAAAAGCTTCCATGCTTACTGGGCAGAATGATGATGGGGTATCTTTTCCATCTATTGAGCAAAATATGTGCACAGGGAAATTGGAATCATGATCTTAAAGTGAAAAAAACAAAGCCATAGTGACTGTTGCTAACACACACACACACACACACACACACACACACAACAAATTATAAGGAAATATTAACGCTAGAGGTCTCCATATAATGTTCTCTATTCTACTATAATTAAAGTAATTCGTGCTATATGAGCCCAAAGGAGAGAGGGGCAGACTCATTGTATGTGAGGATGTGTGCAGGGTGAACGTGAACTCGGACTTCAAGCATTCATAGGAAGTTCTTCAAAAAACCCTAGCATGTGTATGGCGATGTAAATTCAGAGAATAATTTAATACAGTAGAATTGCAACTGAACACAAACTTGAAAAGAGTGTGACAATTTAGATTGTTGGGGCCCTCGTGAGCCAGGTGTAGGTTATTAAATCTTAGTAGATCAGCCCATGGAATTTTATTAACAAATGAACAATGCACAAACATTACTCTGGCACCAATGGGAGGATGTATTTTAAAAGGGGAAGTAAGGGCTGGAGAGATGGCTTAGTGGTTAAGGTGCTTACCTGTGAAGCCTAAGGACCATGGTTCGATTCTCCAGGTCCCACATAAGCCAGATGCACAAGATGGTGCACGCGTCTGGAGTTTGTTTGCAGTAGCTACAGGCCCTGATGCACCCATTCTTTTTCTCTCTCTCTCTCTTCTCTCTCTCTCTCTCTATCATAAATAAATAAAAACTTTTTTTTTTTAAAAAAGGGTGTTTAATTTTAAAGGAGACATTGAATACCAACACTGGAATAATATGTTTGGGAATGATCTTAGGTTGGACTCAGCGAGGGTGGAGATCTGAGGAGCAGATTACAGACATTTCAGAAAGAAAGCAGCAAACAGAGAAAAGATAAGGAGTTTTCTGATTTGTGCAAATGATAGGAAATTGCATCACAGCTGGGCGTGATAGCACACACATTCAATCCTAGCTCTTGGGAGGCAGAGGTAGGATGATCACGTTGAGTTCAAGGTCACCCTGAGACTACATAGTGAATTCCATGTCAGCTTGGACTGGAGACCCTACCTGGAAAAAATAATTTAATTTTTTTAATTAAAAAAGAAAGAAAGAAAGAAAATTAAACAAGTTGCATTGCTAACCAAGACATTGCTCTTAGAAGGAATCACATATTTAAAAGGCAGTCATAGGAATGATAGAAATAGAAGTAAAAAACAAAAACAAAAATAAGTCAAAGACAGGACTCTGAAGGCCAGAGGCTGGTACTGGTATCCAGAGTCTTCCTCCAGGGTTTTCCATGCTTTCTCAAGGCAGGTTTTCTCCCCTGAATGCAAAGCTCACAGATTCATCTACAAGGTAGCCAGCAAGCCCAAGGATCCTCCTGCCTCCACTCCCCAGCCCTGGGATTCTAGGCATGACCTCCATGCCCAGCATTTGTGAGGGTCCTGGGGATCTGACCCAGATCCTGAACCTTGCATAGTACTTTACCACCTGAGCCATCTCCCCATCCCCACAACCATTCTTGACAAGCAGTCGTTTTAATTAGCCAATACTGGAGCATGGTTAATTCCCAAGTTCTGTATGTGAATCCACAGTCTACCACCAGGAAATATCTCTGTACAGTTTCTATGTCGCCTTGAGGCATAGATTCAAAATGATTACAATTGGATCATGACTGGGCCAATGGTACAATCTAGTTAGAAAAAAAAAAAAACACTGTTACTTTGACATGTTGACATTCTCCACGTAGAATGCAACAAATATTATACCCAAGTTAGTCTGTGATTTTATGTGTGTACATGATAATATCTAGTCGTAAAGGTCAAAAAACCTTGGTATGGGTATGGTAGAAAGGCTGCCAGCCTGGAGCTATGGATATTTGGATTCTGGTTTCAATGTCCTTAGAAAAGCTGCTTAAACTCTCTCGTTTCAGATTCATCATCTGTACAGTGAGGACAATGAGGTACCCTTCCAAGTTTTCTTGGGTGCTCATATTCTGTAACCACACAAAAATCCTTGAAGGAACAGGAATGATTCAGTAGGTAGATTTTGCGATCACCTTAAGGGATCTTTATTCAACACTTTGCTTAAGAAAAAAAAAAATTCTCTTGTCATATCCCATCATTTTCAGTGGGACAAACACAGCAGAGATATTGGATTTGGCATTTTTCTTCTAAGCTAATACTGAGTATCATCAGATTCAGGCTCTATTGAGAAACACTTCGGTCTTTCTGACGATTTCTAGTTCTGACCTGACATTGGAGCTTTTAACTGTGAATAGCCTCGCGGAATTCTTTCCGCATGAATTCCTGCTGTGGGTTCTAAGGCTTGACATTTCGGTTACACTTCAATTTGGTCTTAGATTTCTTTGCTTTTCGGTTTGCTCAGTCACTGATTTTGAGAGGCTGGCATTTGTTGTGCCATGCCTACGTTTCACCCCTCACTTCAGAAGTTCTTTGAGTAATCGGTTTGAAAACCAGAAAAAGAGAAACAAGAGACTAAAATACTGATACGGGAGGGGGGCATATCAAAGGAATTGAATGACAGAAAAACAAGTCCAATGGAAGAAGTTTAAAGATATACCGTTTTTTCCAAAAAAGATATATTTCAGTTGGAACTTTATTTTATGAGTTCACTAGCTCTGGTAAAGGATGCAATCCTCTGTGACATTCTCGTGAACAATGAAGGTAGAGGTGAACAGCAAAGGGTTAGGAGCAGAGAAAAGAAAAGAGGATTCACACATCTGAATGATGGTCACGTGGCTTCGTAGCTCGTTTGCACCAGGGAGCAAAATTGATCTGCTGCTGTCTTAAAAGCAGACCGTAAGTGCCCGTTCCTTTCCTTAGGTCTCCAGAACAGTACCACGCACAGAGTGAGGTTCAACAATTCCTGAAGAGAGAGCTGAAGTCCACAGTATATCCACATGGTTGCCATATCACTAGGCCAAAATTCTGTCCATAATAATTCTGAAATGGAAATTGCTTTCATTCACACTCAACGAGTGGTGATTGAAGTTTTCTATGGGCTCCCTGATCTGTAACATCACAACAGATTGAATGTAGAAGCAGAAAGGAAAACAGCCTCCTGTCAAGGCAGTTAGGGAAGATACATACATAATGTCATGCAAAATAAACATAAGTGATTGAGCAGCTACTCAAGGTCATCCAGGGGGTCTCCTAACAGTGCTTTTTAAAAATATATATATTTTAGGGCTGGAGAGATGGCTTAGTGGTTAAGCATTTGCCTGTGAAGCCTAAGGACCCTGGTTCAAGGCTTGATTCCCCAGGACCCACGTAAGCCAGATGTACAAGGTGGCACATGCGTTTGGAGTTCATTTGCAGTGGCTGGAAGCCCTGGAGTGCCCATTCTCTCTCTCTCTCTCTCTGCTTCTTTCTGTCTGTCTGTTCCTCTCAAATAAATAAATAAAAATTTAAGCTGGGTGTGGTGGTGCACGCCTTTAAAATATATATATATAATTTATTTACTTATTTGAGAGAAAGAGGCAGAGAGAGAGAGAGAGAGAGAGCAAATGGGCATGCCAGGGCCTCCAGCAACTGCAAACGAACTCAAGATGCATGTGCCACCTTGTGCACCTGGCTTACGTGGGTCCTGGGGAATCAAACAGGGATCTTTGACTTTGCAGGTAAACACCTTAACCACTAAGCCATCTCTCCAGCTCCTAACAGTGCTTTTGTGAAGAATCCAGACATACAGGACAATGTCCACGTCTCCACTAATTAGATACACAGGATAATGTCCACACCTTCAATAATGAGACACACAGGAAGAACAATGTTCACACCTTCAGTACTTAGACACTCAGGATAATGTCCATGCCTTCAACAGTGAGACATACGGATAATGTCCATGCTTTCAATAATTAGCAGCCCTAGTGCAGCATGATCGCTTTAAATTATCTTCTGGCTGCCAGGAATAATGGATGTTTCAAGACCATCAAAGTATTGGGAAATACGATGATGTGGCTTATAGAAGAAATTCAAAGCGGGTTGAAGGTCTTCTGTGACATAGGACATTTCAGTCTACAGATGTCACAGCAACGTCAGAGAACCCATATGGGTAACCCGCGTCTCACTGAGAAGCAAGCTGGCATGAAGGAAATGCCAATAGCTATCTCCCAAAAGAATGAATAATGATTTCACACTGCATCCCAGAAAGAAACACCAGGATTCATGGAACATGCTTGCCTAGTGATCAATCCCCTGCTTCAAGGGCCCGAAAAGACAGCTTAAACTTAAGTTCTCCTGAGGTCTGCTGTGTAAGGAGCATATGCTCAATCAATTTAAATATTAAATGCTCATTTTTCACGCAGTGACATTTGTCCTTAAAAGGATATGTGATTTGGTGCTTTCTTTTCCTAGTGCTGGAGTGAATTTCCAGTTACTTTATATTTCCATTACTTAGTTGAATAAGCCTTGCTTTTAAAAAGGTATTAATTTCCTAGCAGACTTGAAAAAGATCATAAAAACCAGGCTTTCAAAAGAAAATTAAACTTATCTATGAACCTTTCTTTCAGATATTGGGTATTAATATTTGGAGTTCTGCCATACTCTGGTTAAGTATAATAAAGAAACATATGCACATTTTATTCAAGGAAAGAAAAGATGGTTTAAAAAAGTGCAGTAGAGGGGATAAGCATGTAAAATGTACAATGAGCCGGGTGTGGTGGCTCACGCCTTTAATCCTAGCACTCGGGAGGCAGAGGTAGAAGGATCGCCGAGAGTTCGAGGCCACCCTGAGACTACACAGTGAATTCCAGGTCAGCCTGGACCAGAGTGAGACCCTACCTCGCAAAAAAAAAAAAAAAAAAAAAAAAAAAAAAAAGTACAATGAATATGAGGATGTATGTATCATTATAAAGCCTACTACTTCATACATTCAAAATAGTAAAATTTTGCCGGGCACAGTAGCGCACGCCTTTAATCCCAGCACTCGGGAGGCACAGGTAGGAGGATCGCTGTGAGTTCGAGGACACCCTGAGAATACATAGTGAATTTGAGGTCAGCCTAGGCTATAGCAAAACCCTACCTCAAAAAAAAAAAAAACCAATAAAAATAGTAAAATTTTGCATAAGTAATTCACAATATTTTCATAATATTTTATATATCATTGCTATCTTTGATGACATACAATTTACCACATGACCATAGTATATATATTTTTTGAGGCAAGCCCAACAGATTGATCTTTTTTATGCAAGAGAGAGAGAGAGGGGCTGGAGAGATGGCTTAGCGGTTAAACACTTACCTATGAAGCCTAAGGACCCCGGTTCGAGGCTCGATTCTCCAGGACCCACGTAAGCCAGATGCACAAGAGGGTGCATGCATCTGGAGTTCGTTTGCAGTGGCTGGAGGCCCTAGCGCACCCATTCTCTCTCTCTCTCTCTCTCTCTCTACCTGCCTATTTCTGTATCTCTGTCTCTCAAATAAATAAATAAATAAAATAAAATATTTAAAAAAAAAAAAAAGAGAGAGAGAGAAAGAATTGGTGCCCCAGGGCCTCCAGCCACTGTAATCGAATTCCAGATGTCTGCACCACCTTGTGCACATGCGTGACCTGGCACACTTGTGTCACTTTGTACGTCTGGCTTACATGGGACCTGGAGAGTCAAACATGAGTCCTTAGGCTTACAAGCAAGCACTTTAACCATTAAGCCATCTCTCCATCTCAACCATAGTATATTTTAACTAACCTTTCCTAGACAAATATATATTATTTCCAATAATTGTTATATGCATACGTCTTTATACACATCTCTTGTTGTGCCCGTAGCCTGAATTTACAAAAGTTAAATGGCTACACCAGGAATAGAAAGGTATTTTTGTTTGGTTCATTTTGATGTAAGTCACCGTTTTTTGCTAGCATGCTCATTTGTATATGTGGCCCTATAGACTCAGGCTTGAATGTTTGAGTCTGCAATGGAAAGAGCCCTACTGGGGAAGAGGTGTCCCTGGGGGCCCATGTTTGTTTGGGGTGGATCTGAATTCCAGCACACAGGTATGGAGACAGCAGTTTAAGCTCTGGCAGTTGGTGCTTGCTGGTGCTGGTTTTTCTTTCTCTGCTTTGTGATGTATGACAGAGAGAGTGAGCCAGCTTCTGATGCCAGTGATGGAACTTGCCCTGGATGCTGTAAGCCCACAACAAGCCCCATGTATACTCCAATAGCATTTGTGTGGTTGGATGTTTGGCTCAACAACACAGAACTGACTGCAACAGCCAGTATTTATGAAAGAGGCCATGTCAGGGCTGGAGAAATGGCTTAGCAGTTAAGGTGCCTGCCTGCCAAGCCTAAGAACGCCCATTCGATTCTCCAGGTCCCACATTGAGCCAGACGCAAAGTGATGCAAGCGCACAATGCTGCCCTTGCCCACAAGGGGGTGCATGTGTCAGGAGTTTGTTCACAGTGGCTGAAATGGTCCTGGTGCCCCCATTCTCTCTCTCTCTCTCTCTGCCTCTTCCTCTATCTCTCTCTCTCTTTCTGTTTCTCTCTCTGTCTCTCTCATTCAAGACAGAAAGAAAGAAAGAAAGATAGAAAGAAAGAAAGAAAGAAAGAAAGAAAGAGAGAGAGAGAGAGAGAGAGAGAGAGGGAGGGAGGGAGGGAGGGAGGGAGGGAAGAAAGAAAGAAAGAAAGAAAGAAAGAAAGAAAGAAAGAAAGAAAGAAAGAAAGAAAGAAAGAGTGAGCCTATGTCACAGGAATGTAACCAATACTGAAATAATTTTTTTAGTGTGTGTGTGTGTGTGTGTGTGTGTGTGTGTGTGTGTGTGGTGTTTCTACATCTACTGCATGCATGTGTGTGTGTAGATGTATAGGTAGGCATTCTGCTGTTGCCTCCACATGCAGAAATAAGAATAGAACATCAGGTATCCTCTCTCTCGTTCTACCATTTGTTTCCTAGAGAAAGAATCTCTTACTCAACGTGGAACAGCTCCTTGGTTTATCAGTTAGACGGGCTGGCTAGTGAATCCCGTGATTCCCCTGTCTCACTCCCCACAGGGGTCATGGGTGTGCAGGGCCAACCTCCAGCTATTCACATGGGTGCTGGGAATTGAACTCATGGTGGCCCTCACGCTTGTGCCATAAGCACCCTTAGCCACTGAGCCGTCTCCCAGGCCCTGCTGGCATGTTGTTTCTTGTGGCCAGTTCTTCCTGAAATAGTTAAATGCAAGTGACATTTGGAACTGCCTGAACGTATGCTGAGGGCATGGTTGCCTG
Source organism: Orientallactaga sibirica (assembly GCA_036365145.1). Taxonomy (NCBI): domain Eukaryota; kingdom Metazoa; phylum Chordata; class Mammalia; order Rodentia; family Dipodidae; genus Orientallactaga; species Orientallactaga sibirica. The sequence continues at coordinate 4,002,900 of JAEOAD010001989.1, forward strand.
TCAGGATGACACGCAGAGTCAATTTCTCTTCCAGATTTTGTTCTGAAGTGCAAAATACAACAATGAATAAAGGAGACATCTTTCTTCGATTCTTTCCAGAATTTGCATATGTGTTTCCTTTTAGACTGTACTATACATGTATTTTTTTCATGTATTTATTTGAGAGAGAGAGGCAAATAGAGAGAGAGAGAATGGGTGTGCCAAAGCCTTCAGCCACTGCAAACAAACTCCAGACATATGCACCACCTTGTGCATCTGGCTTATGTGGATCTTGGGGAATCGAATTTGGGTCCTTTGGCTTTGCAGGCAAGTGCTTAACTGCTAAGCCATCTCTCCTTCCCATGTACATGTATTAATAGCTTTTTATTTTCCTTTGGCTAAGGGACCTTGGAAATAACCCTCCTTTGCCTTCAGGTTTGATTTTTCTTATCCCTTTGAGTAAGGGGGTGGAGAGTCTGAAGTTAATGTAAATTGTATTTATAGAATTAAACCAGTTATAACCAGTGCAAATCATCTCAGATCACATGAAATAAAACTGACTCTGTAGTATGTTTTTTCCTTTATTTTAACTTGAGAGAGATAGAGAGAGAGAGTGAGAAAAAGAGAGAGAGGTAAAGAATGGGCACACCAGGGCCTCTCAGCCACTGGAACAAACTCCAGACACACACACCCCTTGTGCACATGTGCAACATTGTGTGCTTGCGTCACTTTTGTGTCTGGCCAAACATGGGACCTGGAGCATCGAACAGGCCTTCTTAGGCTTCACAGGCAGGCGCCTTTATCACTAAGCCATCCTTCCAGCCCTGTCGTATGGTTTTTATCATCATCGTCAATGCATTTTGATTACTCACCCACAATATGGAAAGCATGGTGCTAAATCCTAAAAGAAAGATGCAAAAAAAAAATCTTATCCTCAGTTGATTTAGAGACTAATTGAGGAATAAGGACATGGAGTTTGAGAATAATAGTAATTTCTAATAGTTATTAGCAAATTGCAAGTGCCCAGTAGGAAGGACATAACCAGTCCAAACCTTTGGAATTTAAAGAAAAGATTATGAAAGGTGCCTGCACTCGAGGGGACTCAATTCCTGCTTATAGGAAGGCCCAGAACTTTGAAAAAGGAAGGAAGAATGTTCCAAGCAGAGATGACAATGCCCACACAGGTGAGACCATGCTTTTCAGAGTAAAATTAACGCGCCAACTAGCTACATGGGTTCACCCGACATTAGCCTTTAATATCCATTTAGTAAATGAGGATTAAACAAGTCCACTGGAAATAGAGCCCAATTTAATGCTTCATGAGAAATGAATTCACAGATAACTTGGGAACTTTTATAAGGTATCAATATGAAAAATCTAAGTGTCAGCCCAAGGTAATTAATCATATTCCAAAGCACACAGGTACAGAAGAAGTTGAAAGCAAGCGTAGAGCCCTGAGCCGCTCAGAAACGTCAACCCAGCGTGGGGACATTTTTCAGTGCAAACAAAGACTACTGGAGATTACACACGCGTTTTCCCCACTAGAATGTATCCAGGACCTCACAAATGAATGATCACATCCCTATTCATATATGCCATACAGAATTCTGCAGGGAATGCAGAAATGTGACAAGAAGATAAACATGGCTAGAGGCGCTCTGAAAGTAAATTGGTGCCTGAACTTGGCCTCAGAGGTGGGAAAGATAGGAATGTACAAAGAAGAGAAAAATAAGTGAGATATCCCTTTTAGAATTGTTGAGTTCATGCTCGCACAAAGACTGTTAGAGGAATGTCTGATACTCAAGATGTCTTTAGCAAAAAGGACGTGAGTTCAGCTTATGTGGTCTTTAAACACACATGCAGAAAAGTGCCCACAATGCTGAAGGCACTGGCGACATACCTGTGAGCAAAAACGTCCCTCTCATCAAGTGTGCATCCTATTGTATGAAAATAAATGTGTGATTAGAAGTACACTCCGTGGCCATGCAAACCTAGATGTGCTGGGCCTTGTCTGATCTGAAAAGATAAGCAGATTTGGACCTGGGCAATATTTGAATGGGAGCAGTACAGATAGGGTTCCTTTAAGAGTTTTGTTTTGGGGGCTGGAAAGATGGCTTAGTGGTTAAGGCACTTACCTGTGAAGCCTAAGGACCCAGGTTTGATTCCCCAGTACTAACTGATGCAAGCCAGATGCACAGGGTGGTGCATGCATCTGGAGTTTGTTTGCAGTGACTAACGGCCCTGGCGTGCTAATTCTCTATCTCTCTCTTTCTCTCCCTCTCTCTCTTTCATAAATAAATAAGTAAATATATACATTTTTTTAAATTTTTGAGGTGAAACAGGCAAATAAGAAAGCCAGACTCAAATCTAACCCACCAAATCATGAGTTGGGTACCAAGTACCGCTTCCCTCTGAGGCTTCTAACTGTCCTCAAAGCGACCTTGGTGTCTATAAGCTCAAGATAAATGGTTGAGTAATTGACAGCAATAAATTAGAGTCAATTGCATTTAGTTAAGAAAACCCAACATCTGAGTGTGCTGACCTCCTCGCTTTGCATTTTTATTGCACCCTTTGCATGATGTGATGGGGCTGCGTCTGGACTGCCGTTCTCCCTCCATCTCAGGGACAGACTGTTCATGGGGAGAATTCCCTATTTAGAGTAGTAGTTATAGGTCCAAAATAAGGTGAGAGGCTAAGCATAAAAGTGAAATTTGGTTGCAATTAAAATACTTGGTTTGAATTTAAAGAAAAAAATGCAAGACTCTTTTTTATGTTGCATTTCAAGCTGTTCTCAAGGACAGTTGAGATATTCTGACCCTGTACTGCGTCAGGTTCATTTCATCCTTCAGTAACCTAATATCCAAAGAAAGAGACTGTGCATTAAGACTAAAGCTTTCTGACTTCTGTGCTGCTCAGAGCCAATCTTCAGAGCCCTCAGCCGAGAAAAGCATTCACTAAATGTCCTTAACAAAGGGAATTTAGGGTTTGTTTATTTGTTATTCATTTCTTTGTTTTTTGGGTTTTTTTTTTTTTTTTTGGTTTTTCGAGGTAGGGTCTCACTCTAGCCCAGGCTGACCTGGAATTCACTATGTAGTCTCAGGGTAACCTCGAACTCGAACTCACAGCGATCCACCTACCTCTGCCTCCCGAGTGCTGGGATTGAAGGTGTGCACCACCACGCCTGCGGGCCTTCATTTCTTTGTTTTTACATGGCTTACTAGAAAGTTTATTCAAGGATTTGTTTTAGTTCTTTTGGTTTTTCAAGGTAGGGTCTCCTTCTAGCCCAGGCTGACTTGGAATTTACTATATGGTCTCTAGGGGGCCTTTCACTCAATGGTAACCCTCCTTCCTCTGCCTCCCGAGTGCTGGGATTAAAGGTGTGCGCCACCATGCCTGGCTTCAAGTTTTAAACTATTCTTATTATTTGTTTTTAAAAAGTGTTCATTTAGAATAAATAGTTCTTAACCAAAGTCTTGTTCTAGCCAATCTTGTCAAATTTTTAAGTCAAGGGCAATTTGTTTATTTATTTATAGGAAGATTTATTTATTTACTTATTTGAGAGAGAGAGACAGAGAGAGAGTCAGAGAAAATGAGAAAATGGGCAACCAAGGCCTTCAGCCACTATAAACAAACTCCAGATGCATGTGCCACCTTGTGCATCTGTCTCACGTGGGGCCTGGAGAATGAAACCTGGGTCCTTTGGCTTTTCAGGACAAGCACCTTAACTGCTAAGCCATCCCTCCAGCCCTCAAGGGCATTTTAAAGCAGCATGGTGCAAAGTTACTTCTGGGAATCATGTTTTCAGATGGAAAGGATAATGAAATCTGAGAAGCCATTTGACAATAAAGTTGTCTTTGGAACACAGTTTCAGATGCTAACTACTGCCCCAAATGTAACTCAGTAATGGACGTTTGCTAGTTGTTTAGCGGGTGTTAAATCTTACCGCAGGCCTATGTATTTCAACTGCAAGAGCCCCAGTGCATAAGATGTATCCTCATTAAATTATGTTTATTTCCCTATTGTAAAGTACTTTCAATATCTGTTTTTCATTAATATCTGGCCCAAAACATTTTGAAAATGTTAGAACTCATTTTTTTTCACCATATAAACTTTCAGATCCCCAGCTGGTAATCGTTTATTTAACAAATCTAGGGCTAAATGAGAAGCAAAGATTTTTCACATTATTTTAGAAAAGCTTTTAGCTGTATCCTATAATCCGTAGTTTAGAGATAAGGATGCTGGCAGGGATGAGACTTAAACCCATGTCTGAAAAGTCTAGTCAGTAAGCTTTTCTACTGCAGGATGTGTGAGAGAATATAGCAAAAATCAGAAATGGTGATTATTGTAGTGGAACACGAGATTATGCGTGCACCTTGAGCTCCGAGGGTGGAATTCGCCCTCTGTCCCCATGACATCTGCGCCTCCATCTTGCCATTGCGGACTCTGAAGACGTGTTCTCTGTTTGTTAGTTTTCCAGATCAAGAGATCCGTCAGGTGGCCGCTGAACAGTTAAACAACCTTACGAATGACGAGCTCTTGGAATATCTCCCACAGCTAGTTCAGGTAAGAACCTGCCAGGGACGTCCAAGGTGGTTAAATAATGATGATCGACAAAGTTGCCAGTGAACCCCTGAACATTTGTTCTGCAATTTAGCCAATGATGAGCCAAATTGGAGCATATATGTCACTGTGAATAATTCAAACCATTTTTCTAGCCAAAATGGATAGAGTAACAAAAAGGCATGTAAAAAGCCCAAAAGGAAACTTTTTACAGAACAATTTTACTTGGTAATTAATACTTGGGGAAAAACAGAAATGTTTGTGATACAATCTTTTCCTGAGCACATATATAAAACAGTCAGACATTCACCGAATAAATGTTACATCATTTGGTGAACAGTCTTTGCCACAGAGTATTCTAATGCTGGTTATAAATCATACAGCAGTCATTCCTGACACCCAGATTCTGCCTACACAGGCTTTTTGATGACATCAAACAATACAATTTTGGAATGACGTTAGAAAGTAACACCAACTAGGAAGGTGAGCAAAGACAAACGTGGTATAACTATGAGAAAATATTAATACACAGTGTCGTGGAAATGACTGAATACCCAAACCACAGAAGGTAATTTTTCTTCTAGTTGACGGACTATATGCTGAGTGCTGAAGAGTTCTAAGATATTGGTCTGTGTGTTTGGTTCTATGGGGCTGTTAGTTAGTTAGTTTATTTGCTTGTTTGCTTGCTTGTTTGCTTTATTTTTCTTCTGAGACAAGGTCTCAAAAGTCCAGGCTGGGGCTAGAGAGATGGCTCAGTGGTTAAACACTTACCTGTGAAGCCTATGGACCTCAGTTCGAGGCTCGATTCTCCAGGACCCACGTAAGCCAGATGCACAAGGGGGCGCATGCATCTGGAGTTTGTTTGCAGTGGCTGGAGGCCCTGGAGTGCCCATTCTCTCTCTCACTCTCTACCTGCCTATTTCTGTGTCTCTCTCTCAAATAAATAATAAAATATTAAAAAAAAATAAGTCCAGGCTTGGGCTAGAGAGATGGCTTAGCGGTTAAGGTGCCTGCCTCCTAAGCCTAAGAACGCTGGTTCCAATCTCCAATCTCCAGATGCAAAGTGATGCAAGGGCACAATGCTGCACTTGACCACAAGGGGGCGCACGCGTCTGGATTTCGTTCTCAGCAGCTGAGAGGCTGCTGGCACACCCATCTCTATCTGTCTTCCTCTCCCTGTCTCTCTGTCTCTCTCCAAAAAAAAAAAAAAAGTCCAGGCTGATCACCAAGTCACCGTGCTAGATTGACCTGCCTTTACTTCCCAGTACTAAGATTACTAAGTGCCGTCATGCCCAGCATGTTTTTTTTTTGTTGTTGTTGTTTTGTTTTTTTTGGTTTTTCGAGGTAGGGTCTCACTCTGGTCCAGGCTGACCTGGAATTAACTATGTAGTCTCAGGGTGGCCTCAAAGTCTCGGCGATCCTCCTACCCCTGCCTCCCAAGTGCTGGGATTTTTTGTTTTGTTTTGTTTTGTTTTGTTGAATTTGCTTGTTTTGTTAAACTCAAATGTTTTCGTGTCTGAAAGGTTGGAAGCTATTTTAAAGCCAGCCGATTCACCTTCTGACCACTGACAGGAGAGTCTAAGGACAATGGGAAGTATCTATAACATACACACACAAGTATGTCCCTTGTCACCCATGACACCATGAACTCTGAAGTCCTCCTTGCCTGCCTTACAGGCAGCTGCATTGTCCCCTCCTTAAAGCAATCCTTACACTAGTGACTTCCTTCAACTCACCAGGACAGTACAGTGAAAAAAAAGATGAATCTAACTTACAGGATCATTATTTATTTCATTATTTATGGTTGTCGTTCACGTGCCCAAAAGATTAAGGTTCTACAGGGTGACATATTGAGAAACTGAGAAGATTTTCACATTTATTGTAAAGTTTATATCTAAGATATATCCCACCCTGACCTTCAAATTAACCAATATATAAGAATCATACCTTCCATCCTGTTAATTATTTTCTGGAATGGTATCTTCTTTTTATGGATTATCATGCTAATTAGAAGACAGGCTACATTAAGAAAGGATTCTAAGACCACAATGAAAACCAGATCTAGCTTACAGCTAGGAGTCAAAAAAGACAGAGAGAGACCTGAATTCACTGAAAACCACAAGTTTTCACCTTGAAGGTAGTCTCCAACGAAAGAGTTTATGGCAATGTGTATATAACTCCAAAACTGCCTACATGGTACATGATAAGGCTGGTTTTAGGGGAAAATTGTATCATTCATGTGAGGCATTTATAAGCAAAGCAGACAGCTGATAAACAGTAGTAATTGGATTCTGGAAAAAGAAAAACGGGAACAAACTAAGAAGCATCAGGAAATTATGTAAACTGGTTAAAGTCATCTTCAGCACTCATACCTTAAGAATGTATTTCCCTCCCCTACTCTTGAGAGCACTTAGCATGCTGAGGTACTTCTTCCGTGTGTGAGTGAACCCAGCACCTGCTTGAGTCGGCTGTCTATACGGAGACAGAGAGGCTGAAAAGGCAATGCCGTCTTCAGTTGTTCCACAGGCCCTTATGAACAGTACCTTGTTTTCATTTACAAAATTCAAATTCCTGGGAGGTTGCTTGGGACCTGGATGTAGATTGATGACAGTGATGTCCCTGCATAGGGCGGGTGGAGGTCAGAGCTAGGTCACAAGGGATGTCAGAGGTTACTATTCTTTGGCTTTTACCATGTTGAAAACTGTTCACAGTGGAAATAAAAGAAATGTTTGGGGGCTGGAGAAGATGGCTTAGTGCTTAAGACATTTGCCTGCAAAGCCAAAATACCCTGGTTCGATTCCCCCAGGACTCATATAAGCCAGATGCTCAAGGGGGCGCACGCATCTGGAGTTCTTTTGGAGTGGCTGGAGGCCCTGGCACGCCCATTCTCTCTCTCACTCTCTACCTCTTTCTCTGTCTTTCTCAAATAAATAGATAGATAGATAGATAAATTATTTTAAAAAGAAGAAATGTTTAGGAATGTGTTACAGTGGCCCAGTCAGGTTTAAAATTCAAATCAAAGCTCTAAGTTCTGCTGGTTAATACAAATATAGCAACTGTTAGTTTCTGTGAGGGATTTCTGTGGCTGTTAATTTGATCCCCAAGTGGGTAGAAATGTCTAGTCTAGCTTTATTTGTCTGAGACATGTATATGTCAAAGATGGTCTATTTTTGTGCCAGCACTCCCCTCTGGAGATGGTTGAACTCCACCAGCCACTTGCCCTTATTAATTATTCCATAATCTGAAAGAAACATAAATAAGGAAAAGAAACCAGGAGATGCAACTCGAGTTGTTTCATGTGAGGGGTGTGTGTGTGTGTGTGTGTGCTATGCTCTTAATTATGCAGCAACAAATAAACTATCAAACATAGGACCAATGTTTTATCAAAACGTGTCTGCTGTTTTCTAGTCCCTTCTCAAGCCTCTTCAGATCCTCCACAGTCCACTTCCATGTTTGTTACTGAGTGTCTCTCACTGCAGGCGGTCAAGTTTGAATGGAGTCTGGAGAGTGCTCTGGTGGAACTCCTCCTCCAGCGGGCACTGCAGAGCATCCAGGTGGCCCATCGTCTGTACTGGTAAGACCAACGGCAAAGGCTTACATGCCTTATTTTTTTCTTTTCTTTTTAGTTTTGCGAGGCAGCATCTTGGTCTAGCCCAGGCTGACCTGGAAGTCATTCTGTATTCTCAGGATGGCCTCAAATACCTGGTAATCCTCCTACCTCTGCCTCCAGAGTGCTGGGATTAAAAGCGTGCACCACTACGCCCAGTTCTCACATATCTTTTTAATTACCTTCGGATCTGGAGTGGGCTTAGGAGATTCCTTTATCTTGCTGTTGATACAAACGTCAAACTTAAAATTAAGTCAACTTTGAATCTCTGCACATATACATGAAGCAAGCCATATTTATATTGAGTGTCATATTTTCATACTAATATTTTCATATGCTATCGGTCATGTTTTCATACTAATATTTTTCTATTACTCTATTTTATTTTATTTTATTTTGTTTTATTTTATTTTATTTTATTTTATTTTATTTTATTTTATTTTGGTGGTGGGGGCGTGTTCATGTCTCAGCTCCCATCTCGCCATCACCATGCTAGGATTACACAAACCCACCAATCCTGGCTTTTTACATGGAGTTGGGGGATAAAACTCAGGTATTCTGGTTTAAGATCCTATGAGCTGCTACAATTGATGTATAATCTATATCTATTGAGAGGAATATTCTGTAATTATCTTTTTATGTGCTTTATCCACCAAGCCATCTCCCCAGCCCTATTTTTAATACTTTTTAAAGTTAGCATACAAAGTATTGGGTTTCCTTATGGAATTTTCATACATATATGTCTTAATACATTGTTTCTGTCCGTTTTTGTTCCCAGTGCCTCCCCTTTCCCTACTGCCCCCTTGCAGGTCCATTACGTTCCCACAAATAGTCTCCTTTTGTTCCCCTTACCTCTTCTTAAGATCTCTTCCCTCCTCTCATAGCCCCCTTTCTTCTATAATACGCATGCACACACGTGCGGAAACACAGACACAAACTCTCTCTCTCTCTCTCTCTCTCTCTCTCTCTCTCTCGATTGCTATTTCAATATCATAGCTCATTATGGGCATATTTAAGTTGTTTTTAATCTTCAAGTTCATCTTGGTAAGTTATACATGCTTAGAAATTCATCCATTTATTCCAGATTTTCCAGTGTCTTTGAAATGCACCCAAATGGATTGTTATATTTAATTGAAATCTGTAATAACCTCCCATTTCATTTCTAATTGACGAATTTGTGTTTTCTTACTCTTTCTGTTGGGTAGTTTGGCTAGAGGTTTGGCATTCATTCCTCTTTCCAAAGAACCAAATTTTCGATTGATTCCATGTTGTGTGTATCCATTTTATTAGTTTCTGCTCTGACCTTTATTATTTCTTGCCATTTATTTTAGGGTTGGTTTTTTTCTTGTTTTGCTAAGACCTTAAGATCTTTCTGATTTTTTTTTTTTTTAGTAAGCATGCATAGCTATAAGCTTTCCTCTTAGAACTGCTGTAGCTGGATGTCCAGGTTTGCAATAAGTTGTGCTTTCATTTTCTTTTTCTTTCTTTCTTTCTTTCTTCCTTTCTTTCTTTCATTTTGGTTTTTGAGATAGGGTTTCACTCTAGCCCAGGCTAACCTGGAACTCACTGTGTAGTGTCAGGGTGGGCTCAAACTCACGGTGATCCTCCTACCTCTGCCTCCTGAGTGCTGGGATTAAAGGCGTGCGTCACCATGTCCAGCAGAGCTTTCATTTTCATTTGGTTATAGGAAGCTTTTAATTTACTCTAATCTCTTCCGTGACCCGCTTTTCATTCACAAGTGTGTTGTTCAATATGCAGATATTTGTGTGGTTTCTCTGTCATTGCTTTCTACTTTTATCCCACTGTTCTGTAATAAGACACAAGAAATGCCTTTAATTCTTTTGTATCTGGTAAGACTTGATTTGTGAATTTGAATATAGTCTATTTTAGATAAGATCCTATGAGCTTCTGTGATAGAAGTGTATTCCATGATTATTGAGAGAAATATTGTGTAATTATTTTTTTTTTTTTTTTTTTTTTTGGTTTTGCGAGGTAGGGTCTCACTCTGGCCCAGGCTGACCTGGAATTAACTATGTAGTCTCAGGGTGGCCTCGAACTCTCGGCGATCCTCCTACCTCTGCCTCCCGAGTGCTGGGATTAAAGGCGTGCGCCACCACGCCCGGCTTATCTTTTATGTGCATTTGATCTATGGTATAGTTGAACACTGGTGTTTCTTTGCTGATTTTTAGCTTGAGTGTCCTATCTAAGGATTAGAGTAGGGTATTGGAGTCACTATTACTGTATCTGAACTTGTCTGACATTTTATGTCCATTGGTATTTGTTTAATGAATCTGAAGTCCAAACATTTGGTACATTTGTGTTCATAGTTGTTGTATCTTCCTGACAAACATTCCCTTTATGAATATGCAGCAGGCTTCTTTCTATTTTCTCACTGCTTTTAGCTGGCAGGGTACTTTATCAGATTGCAGCTTGTTTTCAAGTCCATGTTCCCTTAGATTGTTTCCAATCAATATCACTTGGGAAGATCATGAGATCTGCTTAAAGAATTGATATTAATATTGACATGGCTCTTCCCATGAAAGGACTCGACCATTTCATGTCAAAGCAGAGACAGGGGAAGTTGCCAGGGACCAGTGCTAGATTTGTTATTTATCTTAATTTTAAGCATCCACTCTAAGAAGCAGTGCTTCCTCTCATATATAACTGCTCACTCAACAGACACTTAGGAAAGCTTTGAATGAGGGCCTTTTAGATCCTCTGCCAGCAACATGGTGCTAAATGAAGTAAAGTGAATACACTTCATGGTGATTTCCTGACACAGTTGACCCAGACTCTTTGAGACCTCTGTTTACATCACTTAAAACATTTTCTCAGTATGCATTATTGAAATAAACACATGTTAAAAATTAACACGAGTGATAACAGTTTCAAAATTAATGTTTGAGCCAGGATATAATAAATGTATATAAAAAGTATAAGAAGAAACTGAAGAGATCATTCAGTGGTTAAGGCACTTGCCTGAAAAGCCTAAGGACCCAAGTTCAAATTTCTCAGTATCCATGTAAAGCCAGATGCACAAGGTGATGCATGTGTCTGGAGTTCATGTGGAGTGGCTGGAGGCCCTGATGTGCTCATTTTCTCTCTCTCTCCCTCTTTCTTTCTCTTTCACGCTCTCAAGTTAATAAACAAATAAATTATTTTTTTAAATATACAAAAAGGTAGTTCCTTTAAAATGGCATATTAAAAATTAGAATACTCTACTAAGAATACACTCTGATTGATTACTGATGTTATAATCCATTCGCTGCCTTAGTAACTTCTTCATCTGCTAAAGTGGTGTGAAAATTGGAGTCATTTGCAAGGCAAACAAAGTTGTAAATCAATGTCATACTAGTATGTTTGCATAAATACAGTGACATCACTGTTTCCAAAGAGGTTGGGAGCAAAGTCTTTCTTACTCGTATGAGTAACAAAGAGCCATAAAGCTCACTTTCTTCAACTGGTACAAGAAGTACGAGAAGAAATAGAAAAGAGTATAAACTACGAATGGACCATCTGTTTCTGTGGGGTCACTTGTGAAAATATAGAGAAAAGGAAAATGAAAATTATTAAGCAAATTTTAAAATCCTCTCAAAACAAGTAAAAACAAAGATCTTGAAACATGGGCGGGAGAGATGGCTTAGCGGTTAAGGCCTTTGCCTGCAAAGCCAAAGGATCCCAGTTCGATTCTCCAGGACCCACGTAAGCCAGATGCACAAGGCAGCACATGCATCTAGAGTTTGTTTGCAGTGGCCGGAGGTCCTGGCATGCCCATTCTCTCTCTCTCTCTCTTTCTCTGTCTCTCTCTCTCTCTCTCTCTCTGCCTCTTTCTCTCTCTCAAATGAATAAATTAATTAAATTAAATAAAAAGATCTTGAATCATACATGAAGCAGAAAATAATTTTGCTGACATTTCACACACCTTGGGAAAGAAAGCACAAAGTATGTGCACAGTATCTCGTTGAGGGAGCGTTCATATCACATGGTGGAGCTGAAACTTTCAAAGTTAAGCTCAGACTTCCAGATGCACAAAATGGAGCAAACATGTAGAGTTCCACTGTAGTGGTTAGAGGCCCTGACATGTCCATTCTCTCCCTCTCTCTTTCTCTTTTTCTCTCTTGTTCTGTCTTTCTCTTTCTCTCTCACTCTCTCTCTCTGCTTGCAAATAAAAAAAATAATAATGCGTAAAAATTTTAAAAAAATAACTAATAGATGAGCTGTAGGGCCAGAGGCACATCAAGAGTTTGGCTGAATCACTGTCAACAGTAAAGGCATAACTGGAGAGGAAGGAAGAGGTGGGTTAGTTATAGGTTACTGAGCCGAGAAGAAGCTGATGCAGTAACATACACTGGACCAGGAGAGAACAGAGCGAACAGAGCCAACGATGGCTACAGTACCACATGGTCTTTTCCAAGTGACACTCATAAGCTTTGATACACTCACTACCTGTCGTATGAGATGATGCAAAATTTGCCCATTCATTTTATAAACAACCCATTCTCAATTTTTCCTTGTCTCGAATTTGGGGATAATTTCTCACACTTGTCTTTCTTATCCCCAACATACTTCACCCTGGTGCTTGGAATTCTCTGAGTCATACCTTCAGATAAACTACTATTAACTGCAGTCAGCAGTCTTTTTGAATTTGAATATATATGTTCAGCAAATAATGTTTATGACAAATTACCAGTTTGTTCATTTACATGGTGTGGTAGTTTGAATGGATGCCTCACCCCAGTATATTCAGTGTTTTATGAGTTTGCATTTTGGATCTGGAACCACCTGGCTGGAGGAGGTGTCATTGGGTGCCCAGCTCCAACTGGATTTCCTAAAGTGTGTTGTGTGGCTTTTGGTTTTTGGCTTTTAGTTTTTTCCTTTTTTTCTTTGCTCCTTGAAGAGGGGGCCAACGTTTTCTACCATGATGGAACTTTTCTTGGCTCTGTAAGCTTTACTAAATATCCCCTTTTCCATAACTGTGCCTGGTCTGGAAGTTCATTGCAGTAAATCTAAAGCTGTCTGCTCCACATGGCTTTGAGATTATACATACTGTTGAACTAATAAGGAGGAAACAAAGATGGCTCTTTTCTTGAAGAAGTTCACAGGCCAACATTAGGAACGCTTTAGCCATGTGGCAGGCCCAGATTAGAAGGCGGGAGCAACAACAGATTCAGTTTCACTTTATGACCTGTTCCAAACACATAAGGCAGGACATGAAGTAAATCACAAAACCGAACCGTGTGCCCCCATTCTGTCAGTTTTAAATACTGATAAAGGCATACAAATGAATACACAGAGGAGGTAAATGCTTGCTGTCTGCTTTGATCTCTGTGATCCCGTGAAGACTAAAGAGCTGTACTTGAGGGAGCCAGTGCAGTGTAGGAGAGCACACATAATACAAAATCAATAGGAGGTTTTAAAGCTTCAGTGCTTGGCTTTCTAGAATCATTACATTGCCAGTAATTCACCTTTTTACCTTTACAATGTAATAAATAATAAAATATCACTTCAGTGTTTTGTAAAGAAAGATCTATCTCACCATGGTTTACTATTGATCTTCTGTAATCCTCGCTCACCCTGTTGTTCGCAGAAAAGTATACAGCAAATAGAATTTCTGCAATAGGCAACTCACTTAAACAATACTTCTTTCTAACATGAAGAAAAAACCGTGGCTATTTGTAAGAAAGTTTTTTTTTTTTTTACACAGTAGCCTGTAAAATCCATTAGCACAGCTCCCGAGTGAAGACATAACACAGGAGCATTTGCTTTGCCTGTGTCCTTCTGTCATGTGGGAGAAGCTTTATGTGGAGCCTTTAATAAAGTTCTTTTCAAACCATATAATTTTAAGTTCATTTCATGATGTCACTTAAGTCTTACTGCTGCTATTATGTAAGTACAATCTTATAAAACGTCCGATCATCAATAAATCCAAAACTCAAAGACAATGCTCCTTCAGTTGTTTTCCCTCAAATGCTTATATTACATTAAAACTGAAGAGTTATGAAAATGGATATTTTGCATGCACGTACTGACCTCAAATGTTGAAACTTGGATCCAGTCTGGCCTTTGGGATCTGCGCTTCTGAGTCTACTCTCCAGCAAGTTTGTATCACCAGACCAGTGTTTTGTTAAAGTGGAACCTGGTTTTCAAATCATAGTAGCGTCAGTTCTCCAAAGCCCATTGTCTCTGATAGGAGTGCGGGCAAAGGCCTTGCAAAACAGCATCACTGTGTGGCTCTTCCTTATCTCGAGTTTTGCTCTGGCCAACACAGAACATGGTCAACCAAAAGGCATTCTATTTAGAAATTATCCTAACCTTCTGATAATACTTGAATTTGCTTCCCAAAATGACTATCTGATAGTCACAGTTTTAGGATTTTGGAACCCTATGGGATTCTAAGGAGTATCAGATATCATAAAAAGAGGGCTGGAGGCATGGCTTAGCAGTTAAGACATTTGACTGCTGAGCCAAAGGACACAGGTTCTATTCCCCAGAACACACGTTAGCCAAATGCACAAAGGGGAGCACGTGTCTAAAGTTCATTTGCAGTGTGGCTGGAGGCCCTGGCGCACCCATTCTCTCTCTCCCTCTTTCTTTGTCAAATAAATAAATAATAAAATGTTTTTTTTTAAGATATCGTAAAAAGAGATATTAAAGGTTAGAAAGATATCTCAGCAATTTAGGCACTTGCCTGAAAAGCCCAAGAACCCAGGTTCGATTCCCCAATACCCACATAAGACCAGATGCACAAGGTGGTGCACACATCTGGAGTTCATTTGCAGCAGCTGGAGGCCCAGGTGCACCCATTCTCTGTCTGTCTCTACTTGCAAATAAATAAATTAATTAAAATTGAAAAGAGAGATTTTAGCAAATTCAGTGATTTATCTGATCGATTATCAGCCAACTGACTAAAAATTGAGGTTGAAATATGTTTGTAGAAGAACATCTCATATCTAAATTAGGTCTCTTTCCAATTCAACATTTACTTCCCCAAGACACCCCTTGATGTACTGATAAAAGGCTTTAATCCCTCATCAGTACTTAGGAACTTATTCCAACACTGATGAGGTAACATTTTCTTATTTGAGAGGAAAACTTATTCCAACACTGATTCATTGGGTGCTGGGTGTATACATTATGAATTCATTATGTTTAATTAGATGAGGAAAACCTTGCAACAAAAAGAAACAATATCCAAAGGGAGACCTTTTATACCTTAAAAAAAGCTCACTTTTAAAGCATAAGTGATAAGAGAATAATTAAAAAAGAGTTTTGTTGTCATTCATTGGGAAAAACAAATGGGTGATCAAATAGCAATATGCTCAGACAACTGTTCATTTTATGAATGATCATTATGTTTAATTAGATGTTAGGTGATCAGGTGTTATTGTTAGAGCTTGCAATTATCTCCCCCAAAACCGTGTCCCTGTTTAGGAAGATGCTTGGTTCCTCTTCAGGGTGCAGGGAAACTTCCTTAGAAGAAGAACGAAAGAAATAGAACCCACTGCTAAAAATTCATACATTTTAAAACACTGAAGCTACTCTTTACTTTTAAAGCATAAGTGATTGACAACAAAACATACTTACATACCAAAGGTGCGTATTTTCCCTCCCACCCATTCTCTCTCTCTCTCTCTCTCTCTACCTGCCTATTTCTGTATCTCTCTCTCTCAATTAAATAAATAATAAAAACATTTAAAAAATACAGTTAAAAAAAAAGCATACGTGATAAGAGAATAATTTAAAAAAGAGTTTTGTTAGTAGACTCAATAGGTGTTGTTTGTACTTTTAAGTACATATTTAAAAAGAAAAACAAATGGACTTTCTGTGATTTCTCAAACACCATTTAATTAAGCAAATAGCAATATGCTCATACAATCAAGTCGGTTCATTTTATCAAGCTAAGTGAGGTAGAAAATAAATTCTTATGGACTGCTTTATTGCAAGAAAATAGTCCATTGTAAACAAAATAAGTTGCATAGGTGCCCTTAAATGGCTGGATACAGAAGCCTGAGGAGAGCTGGAAGATGTCACCACACTGACATTCTCTCCCCACGCTCCATCCATCCTAGAGCTCAGTCACCTCCTCTCTTAAACCGTGTGTGCTGCTCAAACCTCACCATCTTTATTATCCATTCATTTGTGGGTCAGAAATTCACCCATTTCAGCTATTTCTAGAGCAGCAATAAACATGGACCAAGTTCGGGAAGTGAGAAGAGTCTTCTGGATATATGCCTAGGACTATAGCTGGATCATATGGTAAATCTATTTCTAGCTGTCTCAAAAACCTCCACACTGATTTCCACAATGGTTGGACCAGGTTACATTCCCACCAACAGTGTAGAAGTGTTCCTCTTTTTGCATCCACGCCAACATTTATTGTCATTTGTTTTCTTGATGGAAGCCATTCTGACAGGAGTGAAATGGAATCTCAAAGTGGATTTAATTTGCATTTCCCTGATGGCTAAGGATGTGGAACACTTTTTCAGATGTTTATATGCCATCTGAATTTCATCTTCTGTGAATTCTCTATTTAGTTCCATAGCCCATTTTTTAAGGGTTGTTTGAATTCTTATTATTCTGTTTTTTGAGTTCTTTGTATAGATATTAATCCTCTGTCAGATGTATAGCTGGCAAAGATTTTCTCCCATTCTGAGGTTGTCTTTTTGCTCTACTCACAGTGTCCTTTGCTGTCTTCATTTCATAAGGTCCCATTGGTTGATTAGTGAGCTGAGCAATTGGGGTTATATTAGAAACCCACAATATGTTGCTAAAAATGTCTGATATCAAGGTCCCTGATCCATTTTTTGACTCTTGTGCATGGAGAAAGACAAGGATCTATGTTTATCCTTTTACATACCGATGTCCAGTTTTCCCAACACCACTTCAGGATCTTTTCTCCAATTAATATTTTTGGCATTTTTGTCAAAAATCAGGTGGCTGTAGCTGCTTGGATTAATATTTGGGTCTTCTATTCTGTTCCATTGATCTTTTCCTTTGTGCCAGTACCATGCTGTTTTTGTTTATGGCTTTGTAATATTTAAAAATCGGGTATGGTTATACCAGAGATTTTTGACAAAATTGAGAGAGGTTTTTTGTGTTTCCAGATGAATTTTAGGATTGTTTTTCTATTTCCGTGAAGAAAGCTATTGGGATTTTAATAGGGATCGCATTAAATGTATAGATTGCTTTTGGTAAGATTGACATTTTCACAATATGTCTCTCTGTGTCTGCAGAGAGACACAGAGAGAGACAGAGAGAGAGGGAGAGGAAGACAGATAGAGAATGGGCGCGCCAGCAGCCTCTCAGCTACTGTGAACGAAATCCAGCTGCGTGCGCCCCTTGTGGTCAAGTGCAGCATTGCGCCCTTGTGTCACTTTGCATCTGGCTAAAAATGGGACCTGGAGATTGGAACCAGCGTCCTTAGTTTAGTGGGCAGGTGCCTTAACCACTAAGCCATTTCTCCAGCCCAGGATTCAATTTTCAATGCACACATTTATACAAGGAAAAAAAATGAAACTATACCATCTCCCAGGCTTTGAAAACCATACCTGGATTCTAGAATATGGTCCTAGATAAAGAGAGAAAGAAAAAAAGTCATAGCACCGTGTTGAATTGTTATGCGTTGCACAAACTACATTTTTATCCATCCCACAGCAAGGAGTCGATAACAAGCCTCGCTGAGCTTCAAGCAGAGGTAGGAAACTGGAGATGGGTTTGGCCAACTCAGCAAGATTTCTATCAATCACTCAGGTGGAAAACTGACTCTTGAGAAATTTGATTGTGACGTGCCAGAAGAGGGGGATGTGGTGGTTTGAGTCAGATGTCCCCCATAAACTCACGCGTTCCAAACGCTTGGTCGCAGTCGATTGGCAGCTTAGAAGGTGGAGCCTTGCTGAAGGAGGTGTGTTGCTGGGGGTAGACGCTGAGGTTTACCAGCCCCCACCTTGCCAGTGTTAGTCCACTCACTCTCCTGCCGCTCTTGTCCACCTCCTGTGGCAGAGGTGATGTCCAGCCTCTGCTCGGGCCCTGCTTTCCTACACTATTGTGGAGCTTCCTCTAGACAGTGGAAGCAAAAAAATACAATAAAAATAAAAATACTCTCCTCCCATGGGCTGCTTTGGGTTGGGTGTTTTGTCCCAGCAATGAGAAAGTAACTACATCAGGGGACACATAAAAGAAAAGCCAATAGCCATCTTTACATTCAGTGTTTGGCTTTCTTTTCAAAAACTAAATTGGTTTCAACAGAAAAAAAAAAAAAAAAAAAAAAAGGCTATTTCCAAACTACTTAGTTAAAAAAAAAAATCAATGTTTAAAAAAAAAATCATCATTTTGACAGATATTTTCTAAAACCGCCTTTGGCTTTTTGTCCACAAAGTTCTATAAATAATTCCAAGAGATTTAACCTATTGGTACATTTTGTAACCATCTTCTCTCAGAGTGTTCATCATTAAGATATTTATGTAGCTGTGCTGTGTCAAAGTTAAATTTAATATCCTACCCTTGACCCATTCAATTCTCATGCTCAATATTTCTAAATCTTTTTACACACCTTATCCTACCATGGTGCATAATGCAGAAAATTGAGGGGGCATTATTCTTACCCAGTGAATTTTCTTCCTTCAAACTGTCTGTAAATCCTGGCTATCACTTCTTGTAACTTTGTCTAGAATTTGTGGCTTCTTTTCCATTTCCCCAGATAGCTTGTTAGTTCACATTCTTAGACACTGCAACAGCTCTCTGGCTGCTTTTCATTATTTCTGCCCTCACCCATCGTCAGCTCATCTCTCTGGACTCTAATCTCAGAAAAACTCTTTATGGAAAACAACGTGGTCCCTAACACATAAAGTAGACTGTAGTTCTACTTTATGCGCCTACCTGATTAATATCATTTATTAATCCCATTCCTTTTTGTTGTGATGACAGGGTTTTAAGTAACTACACTGTGAGGTGGGATCTATTCTCCTCTAGAAACCTTATATTTCTATATTCAAATGGAATCTTTTTCTATTCTCAACCCTTGCCCCAATCCTCAGAAGACTTTTTATTTCCAGATAACGTTGAGTCACCAGTCACGTGGAAAACAGTTGCCTCCTTATCTGTATACAATGCTTTAGGGCTCGGACTTTTATTCCTTTGTTCCAACCACCAATAGAATTCTTTACACATGGCATGTGTTAGAGTGCTTCACTATTTCCCTTCATGCTAAGGTGATATGGGCTACAGAACTGGTGAAAATGGCTTGGTGAGTAAAATGCTGACCATGCAAGCATGAAGACTTGCACTGGAGTCCCTTGTACCCACATAAAAACAGGACATCAGGGCTGAAGAGATGGCTTAGCAGTTAAGGCTCCTGCCTGCTAAGCCTAAGAACCCAGTTCCAATCTCCAGGTCCCACGTTTAGCCAGATGCAAAAAGTGACACAAGGGCGCAATGCCGCACTTGCCCACAAGGGGGCGCGTGTGTCTGGAGTTCATTCACAGTGGCTGAGAGGCTGCTGGCGTGCCCATTCTCTATCTGTCTCCCTCTTCCTCTCTGTCTGTCTCTCTCTGTGTCTCTCTCCAAAAATAAAAATAAAGCAGGACATCATGATGTTCACGTAAAATCCCAGTACTGGAGAGGCAGAGACGAGGAATCCCTAGAGCTCACAGGGTAGAGCTACGAGGGGAGCCAGATAGGTGAGCGCAGACTTAGCCAGAGACCTTATCACAAAAAGCAAAGTGGAAAGTGATTGATGAAGACACGCAACATGGACCTTTGGCTCCTGCACACAAGCATAAATGTGCACATGCACACACGTATAAAAACAAATACATGCATCTGTATTGCACACACACGTGAACATTTAGAAAAAAAGATATCTTGGGGGCTACGAGGATTCAAATTTACTGATGTAACTGGTTTTAAATGTTTTGGGCAGCAGCTCTGTGGTTTTGTAATTACCTGTTGTTTGTTGGTTGGTTTCCCTCTTTCAGTTCACCTGTCATAAGCATACTGCCACAGCTAACGTTCTGTGCACCCATCAAAAGTAATGGTGGGGGCTGGAGAGATGGCTTAGCGGTTAAGCACTTGCCTGTGAAGCCTAAGGACCCTGGTTCAAGGCTCGATTCTCCAGGACCCACGTAAGGCAGATGGACAAGGGGGCGCACGCATCTGGAGTTCGTTTGCAGTGGCTGGAGGCCCTGGCGCACCTATTCTCTTCTCTCTCTCTCTCTCTACCTGCCTATTTCTGTATCTCTCTCTCTCTCAAGTAAATGAATAAAATATTTTTTTTAATGTAATGGTGGTATCCCTTCAAAAAGTACAATTTTCGATAAACCCCACAAGCAGAGCTAATTTCTCACACCACCAGCCAGAATGGAGCCACATTCTCTAGCACCAGTCTCTAGAGAAATGGTCATCAGAGGACACAGGTCACCTGTTAAATTGAGACTATTCATAACTTACAGCAAATCTCTTCTGAAGGCTCAGGAATTTCAAAAAAAAAAATCAGATTATTTTTGCACTTGTGAAAGAATATTTCCAGTATGGACAGCTCTACGGTACTTGTGGAATGTAAAATTGGTTCACTGGGTCTGAACCATCCATACTGAGAGTTCATATGGCCCATACTCAGGAAATATCTCTTGAAAGAAAAAAAAATCATACGATATAGGCTTTTATTGCCTTCAGGTTAAGTTACCGTCCCAACCATGCTTAGGAATCAGGTCAACCTTTTTTTCCTTTTCTTTTTTGGATTTTCAAGGAAAGGTATCACAGACAAAGTCCTATTATACTAGATGTTTGGCCCCTGATAACCATTTTGGCTCTTTTTTGAAAAGTAAGAGTCACTAGTTCCCTGGAATTGGCGTAAGTTGAGTTAAGTGACCAATAGAATTGTATCGTGCTCTAAAATGAACATTTGTCAAGAGGTATCAAGCGTTACACTAACCATGCTGGGGGTGAGTTGCATTCTACTGACTTAACTACGCTGTTTCTCATAACCCTGATGGGTAACAAAGGGCTACACCACAGAGGTGGCACGTGCTTAATCAAGTGGCCTTGCCAGTCAGCCACTTCCCACATTTCTGATATAATTTCCCAGACTGCTACTCTGTGAGCACTTGAAATTACTGAGCAATTTCTAATTCTTTTTCTGTCTTCCCTATTACCTATAAATATTCTGAGTTCTTTGTGTTCGGTTCATGAGTGAGCCCTTTGTTTTCCAAGCCCGGTTTGATCTGTTCTCTTGGCTCATGAAAAGGTCACTGTGGTGAAATATTGCAGATGTTTCTTGTTTTTCTTCCAATTCAATTTTCTAGCTCACATTTTAACATAATTAATGTAGTTACAAGAGGAAGCTACTTTATGGTTTGGTGTTTAAGAAATTTATTTGTACCTGGTTTGAGTAATTAACCAAATTCTTATATGCTTCATACTTTAGAACTTTCATACTTATCTGAATGCACATGGTTCATTCTGACCAATAAAGAATGAACAGCCTGCTCAAATACTCTGCCTTGTTTTCAGAGAGGACAGGCTCCAGGGACACTCACCACTCAACATAATGTCAAAAATTGGTACATCTTGCTTGACTTTCATCCTCTGAAACTGATAGCGACAGCCCAATGTATGTATTTACTTTTCTTTTCTTTTTTTTTTTGGAGAGAGAGAGGGAGAGGAAGACAGAGATGGGCGTGCCATCAGCCTCTTAGCTGCTGTGAACAAAATCAGATGCATTGCCCCCTTGTGGTCAAGTGTGGCATTGCGCCCTTGCATCACTTTGCATCTGACTAAAGGTGGGACCTGGAGATTGGAACCGCTGGAAATTGGAACCAGCGTTCTTAGGCTTAGGAGGCAGGCGTCTTAACTGCTAAACCATTTCTCCAGCCCTGTATGTACTTTTCTTATTGAATTACCTACTGTGTACATGTTTCCTAAAGTGTGAGTGCCGTTAGTTTCTCCAAATAGAGTTTCTGTTGGTTCTTCCCAAGTGGAGTTTCCCATGATGCTGAAAGAGTCTTCTCAATAAACTTCTGATGTAAATTAATAGATGGCTTTAAACTCTCCTAAGATAGTCTAGAGCTTGGGTTGCTGGCTACAGTAGGGCAGCTACAAAGGTATACCAGTAGACCTCAGCCAACAGCCCAAGCAGTATGTAGGAAGGCGTTACTTAGCCGCTCTTTCATTTACCAATTATTCAAGTCTTTATAGAAACTTAAATGTTATCAAAGATGGAACATCAATAAAGAAAAGATGAGGGGCCTGGAGAGATGACTTAGCAGTTAAGCGCTTGCCTGTGAAGCCTAAGGACCCCAGTTCAAGACTCGATTCCCCAGGAACCATGTAAGCCAGATGCACAAGGTGGCGTATGTATCTGGAGTTCGTTTGCAGTGGCTGCTGGAGGCCCTGATGCACTCATTCTCTCTCTCTCTCTCTCTCTCTCTCTCTTATTGCTAATAAATAAAAATAAACATTTTTTAAAAAAGAACATAAATAACATGATCATAAAAGAACAAGACTTGGGGAATGAGCAAATTTCAGTAGAAAATACAGTTCAGGTCTTTATAAACTGTGTAGTCTTGTATGAATTACCTACTGTCTCTGAGTGTGGATTTCACTATCTACAAAAGACACTTAGCACAGTTACAGTGAAAAGTAATTGATTCGTAATTATCATTTGTGTGCCTTCAGTGTATCCAAGGGACATACTTTTGAGTCCTGCAGAAAGGATAAGATAATTCCTGAAAGATAGTTCCCAGATATTACACGTTAATACTGTTCGAACTTGGATTCTTGACAATTGACTTTATTTATACCCCTGCCACTGTTCTTTCTTTGTCTTTTCCTTTTTGTTAATATAATTTGAGATTAATAACAAAATATGAAATGGGTAAAAGTGAAGGTAAAACACATCACCAAGCAAACTTTTTTAGCGATTATTGAGGAAAGTGTGTTGAAACACTGTCAATATCAAAACCAGTTGGAAATATGGGTGTCATTTAGTTCGAGAGAAACTCAGCAGAGAAATGAAGCAGTATTCACAGATTGCTTGTTGATACATGTTTTTACATCTCAACAGCCAACTTCCATCTCACTCTGCCTGCTAGCACAACACAGAAGAAAATACGAATAGAATGCCATCAGTTCCTTGGTTTTCTAAAGGCTTAGGACTGTAAATAGCAAAAGAAAAGAATGACACTTATTTAAAAAGGTGGGAACTTAAAAAGCAAGGAATTTGAAGAAACCCTTCCTACAAAAGAGAACTAGTGAATATTTGTACCCCCCACATCAGGAAAGCGTTAAAGCAAAGACAGAGAACATGGAACAGTGGAGATGGCTCCATGGTTAAAGGCACTTGCTTGCAAAGCCTGCCAGCCCAAGTTCAGTTCTCCCCCACACACCCTGGCACCCATGGGAAGCCCAACGCACAGCACATGGGACCAGCTAGTCTGGCCATCCAAGTGGCAAGAACAAGAGAGGCCCCATGTCAAGCAAGGTGAAAAGAGAAGACTAAGAACTTGAGGACATGTTCTGACCTCCACACACGCTGTGTCATGTTCACTCCCATACATACATACATACATACATACTCCACACAAGCACACACACATCTATATACATGCATACGTGTATATATACATACATGCACACACATATATGCATATATACATGCATACATGCACAACCATATATACACCCACATATATATACATACACATACATATATACATGCATATACACATATATACACACATATATATATACATACATACACATACATATATACATGCATACATACACACATATATACACCCACATATATTACATATATATATATATACATACATAAACCCACACATATTCATACATACACATACATATATATATACATGCATGCATACACATATATACACATATACATGCATGCATACACACATAAATATACATAAACACGCATATATATACACCCATATATATTACATACATACACATATATATACATGCATACACACACATATATATGTACATACACATACATATATATACATGCATGCATACATATATATGTACATACATATATACATGCATGCATACACATAGATATATACATACATATATACATATATACATACACACATATATACATACACATACATATATATACATGCATGCATACACACATATATACATACATACATACACACATATATACACATCCATACATATATATACATATATACATACATACACACATATATTTATATACATACACACACATATACATATATACACACACACACACACACACATATATATATATACACATGCATGCATACACACACATATATATACATACATACACACATATATTTACATGCACGCACACATATATACATGCATACATACACACATATATACATACCCACATATTTATACATACATACACATATATATGCATGCATACATACCACACATATGCACACACAAATACTAATAAAAGAGAAGGTAGAAAAATCATCAACCCAATACCTAAACTCTTGGATTTTCCATTGCTTGCACATGTGTTTAGTGATTTATTTTCTGAGTGTCGAATGCTCTCATCATACGCTTCACAGACAGGCACATGAGGAAGGCGGGGCAGTCTGCTCTTGGAAATGATGAGGTCATTCGTCTACACTTTGCTCTCAGGGTCACAGCTAGCGATGCTTTCTACAAATGGACAGTTGGTTGGATGTCACTTCTCTCTCTTCTGTGGGATTCATGGAGGTGACTTAAGAATGTTCCTGCTGGGTGTGGTGGTGCACGCCTTTAATCCCAGTATTCGGGAGGCAGAGGTAGGAGGATCGCCGTGAGTTCAAGGCCAACCTGAGACTACATAGTGAATTCCAGGTCAGCCTGGGCCAGAGTGAGATCCTACCTTGAAAAACCGAAAAATGAAACAAACAAACAAACAAAAAAGAATGTTCCTGAGGGGCTAGAGAGATGGCTGTGGTTAAGGCACTTGCCTGCAAAGCCTAACGATCTGAGTTCGATTCCCCAGGACCCACATAAAGCCAGATGCACAGTGGCACATGCATCTGGAGTTTGTTTGCAGTGGCTGGAGGCCCTGGTATATCCATTCTCTCTCCGCCCCCCCGTGTGTGTGTGTGTGTGTGTGTGTGTGTGTGTGTGTGTGTGTGTTCTATCTCTCTGCATACAAATAAGTAAATAGCTGGTTGTGATGGTGCATACCTTTAATCCCAGCACTCGGGAGGCAGAGGTAGGAGAAGATTGCCCTGAGTTCCAGGTCAGCCTGGGCTAGAGCATAACCCTACTTCAAAAAAAAAAAAATTCCCCAAAACAAAGAAAATAAATGAATAAAATTATCTTTAATATATTTTATTTATTTATTTGAGAGAGAGAGAAAGAATGGGCACACCAGGGCCTCCAGCCATTGCAAACGAATTCCAGATGCATGTGCCCCTTGTGCATCTGGCTTACGTGAGTCCTGGAGAATCAAACCAGGATCCTTTGGCTTTGCAGACAAATGCCTTAACTGCTAAGCCATCTCTCCAGCCCTCAATAAAAGGGTTTTGGGTTTTGTTTTGTTTTGTTTTGTTTTGTTTTTTGTTTTGTTTTGTTTTGTTTTTTTTGTTTTTCAAAGTAGGGTCTCAGCTCAGGCTGACCTGGAATTCACTATGTATTCTCAGGGTGGCCTTGACCTCATGTCGATCCTCCACCATGCCGGCTTTAATAAAAGTATTTTTAAAAGAAGAATGTTCCTGTGAGAGAAGTCACATGTTAATTCTGGTCATACATTAAAGTTAAGTCCAACAAGTACTTCAACGTCTTGGTGATAACCACATCCAACAATTTTGGTTTTCTATCTAAGCAACCAGTGCACCAGTGGGCCCAGAAAAAGGCATGCTGAACTTTGTTCATCCTAGAAAATTTATTTCAATTTCCTGATCTTCAGGGTCCTCATCTGCAAAAAGGGAAAGAAGAAATGTTTCTCGCACCTATGACTTACGTAATAAATATACATCGGGTGATTTTATAATCTATGAAATGACATAGAATGACGCCATATGTGTTACACGGCTCTGTTAGAGTTACCTTCGCATTGCTGAGACAAAGCACCTGACCACAAGCAGTTGGTGGAAGGAAAAGGTTTTAGCTTACAGTCTCAAGAGGAGAAAGCTTTATGATGGCAGGGGGGAGCATGTTGTGGCAATGGGAAGCTGGACTATACCACCCCTAAGGCTGCCCCTACTAACACACTTCCTCTAGCAATAATCAGCCTCTCCAATTGCCACCAGCTGGGGACCAAGCCTCAGAAAATATGAGTTTATGGAGACCTTGGGCTGGAACCACCATAAGGCCATAGAGACAAGGTTGTTTTGCTTTTCTTTTCCTTCCTTTACTGTCTTCTTTTTACTTAAAAAATATTTTCTTTCTTTATTTATTTATTTATGAGAGAGAGAGAGAATGGGTACACCAGGGACTTGAGCCACTGCAGACATATTCCAGACACATGTGCCACTTTGTGCATCTGGCTTATGTGGGTACTAGGGAATCAAACCTGAGTCCTTATGCTTTGCAGTCAATCACCTTAACCACTAAGCCATCTCTCCAGCCTTTTCTTTTTACTTTTTTAATGTAAAGATGATACTGCATTTGTTGAAGGATCGTTTGAGAATGTTTTAATCAGATTTCTTAGCCTGAGTCTGCTGAGTGGCCATGGATCTGTCCCTCTGTGATCTGATTCCTGGACCTTTCGTGGCATCTAAACAGAAACGGTACATCTAACCATGTACCCAGAAAACCCAGAAAACTCTGAAACACCGTCCATCCCCATCTTGCCCCCATTCTGGAGTTTAGTTCCACAATGGCAATCTTAGCTTCAATAGCTCTCTTCATATGTGGGGGGGAGGATGGGCAATAAATTCAGTTGCTTCCCACTTCAGCAACTCCTTTCCAAAATGGAGACACAGTGAATCTTGTCACCACTTAGGAATAATGTCTTACTTGAAATTGTAAACGCAGAAATCTGATGCCTAAGCCTTTTTTTTTTTTTTTTTTTTTTTTTTTTTTTTTTGGAGAGAGAGACAGAGAGAGACAGAGAGAGCGAGAGAGGAAGACAGAGATGGGCGCACCAGCAGCATCTCAGCTGCTGTGAACGAAATCCAGATGTGTGCGCCCCCTTGTGGTCAAGTGCGGCATTGTGCCCTTGAGTCACTTTGCATCTGGCTAAACTGTGGGATCTGGAGATTGGAACTGCTGGAGATTGGAACAGGCCTTTGGATAAACTAAACCTTGAGCGGCAACTCCAGCCCTGACCTCTTATTCATGTGTTAGCCTTATCAGACCTCTCCTACTTGGTCATACCTTCCTCCCAACTTTCCTAGCCACCCATTCATGGATTTGGTCCCATTCCTTCATCTCCCTCTGAACCTAACAAGTCACTAGTAAAGTGTCTCAAGAATCAGAATCTCCCTGTCTCCTGTAAACCCTGACTCAGCACATCCAGGTGGTCACTGGGTGTTGGTAAGTATTTCTTTGTCCACTGAGTTCATGCCTGCATTCACACCAGCCTACCCTCCAGGCTGAACACTAAACAGCCATTTCACAATGCGTGTAATAAAGATCAAAGTCAGTAATGCACTGTTGAACACCAATTATATCATACAATCTATAGTTAAAAATAACCGGTTTTATTATATTTTATTTATTTATTTGAGAGAAAGAGGGAGAGAGAGAGAGAAAGAAGAGGCAGATAGAGTGATAATGAGGCACCAGGGCCTACTGCCACTGCAAATGAACTCCACACACATGCACCACCTCGTCCATCTGGCTTATGTGGGTGCTGGGGAATCAAACCTGGGACCTTAAGGCTTCACAGGCAAGTGCCTTAACAGTTAAGCCATTTCTCCAGCCCACTGGATTAGTCAAAGGTCTGCATCACTAGAACGATATGCAAATCTGGGTTTACTAGGTACCAGGTGTTGGGTTTTAAGCCAGGTGCATCACCTTAATGCTTTGTAATTTGGGCAGTTTTCTTTTGTGTTTTCGTTTTTGCTGAGAGCTTTAATTACATGCATGTATTGCAAATTTGTCATGTGACCATCAGCTTCTATTCTCATTTCCCCTCCTTGCTTACCCCCTTTGCACCAAGGGCCCTCTTCACTGGGGGTACCTGTAATCACTGTGGGGTCAAAAATGCACCAGTGGGGCTGGAGAGATGGCTTAGCAGTTAAGGCGCTTGCTGACGAAGCCTAAGGATCCAGGCTCAATTCTCCACGTAAGCCAGATGCATAAGGTGGCACATGCATGTGGAGTTTCTTTGCAGTGGCTAGAGGCCCTGGTGTACCTATTCTCTTCTCTCTCTCCCCCTCTATATGTCTCAAATAAATGAATACATAAATAATTTATAAAATGAAGCAGTAAGTCCGTTAACAATGCTTCAAGATTACACCCGGTCCAGGCTGACCTGGAATTAACTATGTAGTCTCAGGGTGGCCTCGAACTCTTGGCGATCCTCCTACCTCTGCCTCCCGAGTGCTGGGATTAAAGGCGTGCGCCACCACGCCCGGCAGCTTCTGATTTTCTGCTTTGCCGAGTCTTGAGTGTCTGCAGAGTTTACCACCATTTCTCGGTTGAGGTTCTCAGGCTATGAAATCTCCCACTTCCTCTGTCTTAGTTCTGGGTCCCTAGCAGGAACAATGGAGATAACTAGTCCTGTGCTAGATGCTCAGCCATCTTGTCTTGTACTTATAGGTCTTGGGCCTCCCCAGTATTTGCTGTCATCTAGAAAAAAAAGCAGATTCTCTGGTTCAGTGTGAGAGTAGCAAGGATCAAAGGAGATTAACATAGACATTTAAAAAACTTTTTGATGGGCATAACCCTGTCCTTTTAGGAGCAGAGGAAGGGGTGCAAAAAAAAAAAAAAAAAAAAAAGAAATCAAGAATTTTTCGTATCTGGGGAAAATGCCAGCAGGATTCTCATTGGATGAAGGCCACACACAACCAGTGAAATGATGCTATCTAGGCTTTTACGGAAGCAGATGAAGCAACAGTTTTGGAAGAGCATGCTCTAGGGAAGAGAATGTACTGTGATGCTTGTTTAGATCTCTCAGTGAGCGGTAACTGTTGACCGCTTACATCAGGGCTCAGGATGCAAAAGGCAATGGTCAACCCCTTGGTGAAGTGTCATGTCATCAGAGTAGAAAGGCCAAGCAAGAACTAGTAGCGATGGGAAGGAAACGGGTCAATTTCCCACTGGTCATTCTGATATTTCAAAGCCAGAGTCTGTGGAACCTGAAAACCAGCAGTGAGAGATGCTAAAGATAAACGGTGTGAGCAAGACTGGTGAAAAGAAGGCGAGAAGGGAGCGTGCCCAAGACTGAGAAAAGCTTTCAAGGGATCAGGGAAAGCTGAGGTCCAGTACAGCACCCGGGAGATCATGGGAGGAAGCCAAGGGGCAAAAATAACATCCATCAAAAAGCCTTGTAGGAGTGGATCGAAGAGAACACAGGGGACGTATCCAAGGCAATGAGCTTAGCAGCTTTGCTGGGGAAAATGGAGAGAATGACATTGCAAAACAAATTTTTTTTTGTTTGTCTTAAAAGTATTGGAAAAGCAATCCTTTTCTTATATGCTGATGAGGAAAATGAAAAAGAAAAGGCAGCATTAATGAGATAAAAGAGTGCAGGCAAATTTCCTATGTTCTGTCCTTGAGTAACTAGGGAAGGAGTTGGAGTTTATAGCACAAGGAATTGGTACAGAGCCCACACGTGGGACGGGGTGAGAGGAGTGGATGGAAGGAGTACGTGGGGACATGTAGAGGCAGTTAATAGAGGAATAAGGTAAACACGGTCATTTTTTATGACTGTATCTGTTTATTTTCTTTCTTTTTTTTTTTTTTTTTTTTTTTTTTTTTTGGTTTTGCAAGGTAGGGTCTCACTCTGGTCCAGGCTGACCTGGAATTAACTATGTAGTCTCAGGGTGGCCTCTAACTCTCGGCGATCCTCCTACCTCTGCCTCCCGAGTGCTGGGATTAAAGGCGTGCGCCACCACACCCGGCCTTATTTTCTATATGCAACAAACAAGACCATTTCTAGTATGGGGAAGATTTTCCAATGATACGACAAAGGACAGACCTGTGAGGCAGATGATAAGGACAAAATAAAAAGTACAAGGAAGGCTCTGAAGATAGATCTGCATCCCAGGCAGACCCCAGCACCAGGAACAGCAATGTGCTTCCTTCTGTTTTCTTCTCATCTCCTACCTCTACCTTTGCATGCTATTATTCAAATGAAGCTATAAAAATGTAAAACTTTAAATAAACACAATTTTAATTCAGCGGTGGGACTGAAGACCATTTTTCATTAAGGAAATAAATTGACCGAGTATCAGTAAGCGTTTAAAATCTGTGCAGCAGTGGTTGGGAGACATCAGATTAAAATTTAATGTACATATTTTTACATAATATATTTAAATGGAAAAGTTGTATTGAACTGAATGGCCACTATTGCTTTGTTTTAATGGACAGTGTAAGTCCCAAAAGTATGAGAAATATGCGTGTCCATCTCAGAAACAATTAGTGATACTCACTGAGTGTATGGCATTGTAGAACATTCCATGGACAGATATTTAACACGAATGACTCCCTCGCATGACTGGAGTGTTCTCCAAAGGTTCAAGGGTCAAGGGTTAAGGCTCAGTTTGGTGTTATTAGGAAATGGTGGAAAATTGTAGCGGAACGACTTAGTTGGAGGTGTTTTGTGCATTGCGTGGGCTGTGGTCTCTCTCTCTCTCTCTGTCTCCCTCTCTCTCTCTCCCCTATCTTTCCCTAGCTTGCCATAAAGTGGATGACTTTGTTCCTTCAAATAGTCCACCATTATATTCTGCCTGTCACTGGCCCAAAAGGAATGAGACTCACCAGTCTTGGATTAGAACTTCTAACAGGGTGAGCCAAAGTAAACCTCTCTTTTAAAACCGTAGTTATCCCACACATTTGTTCTAGCAATGGATTGCCTGACTAGCATGCAGCCAGCCCTCAAAAAGAAACTATTTTTTTCTTATAATAATATGAACATCATAAAGTGATTAAATCTGGAGCAATGAAACACATTTCTCCTGTAACATCATAATAATTGCAAGATAATTGCAATTAGCCTTAAGGAAGGGAAATTAAAAGTATCTTTCAGAGAAAGATGAAATCATGGCATTTTTTTCCCAGGGAAAATGGTGAGACTGAAATTATGATGTTAAGTAAAGTAAACCAGACTTAGAAAGACAAATGCTGTGGCATCATCCTTCCTCTGCAGAGGCTAGATTATAATTAATGTGCGGGCAGCGTGGTGGGGAATGTGTAGGCCGTGAAACTAGAAAGAGGGACATGAGAGGGAGGTAGAGAGATATTAGCAGGGTAAAGATGGTAATAGGATACACGAGGCATGAAATACATGAGGCATGAGGAGGAAAGTGGAGAGGAGGGATGTGAGTAGTGGAGGGCACAGGATGAAGGAGAGGAGGGTGGAAGGAATAACAAGGGCATCTAGAGTGAAAATGCCATGAGAAAACCCCTTAATTCTGACCCTTAAAAAAGCTAATGAAAAAACCAAAGAATTGAGGCTGGAGAGATGACTCAGTGATTGAGGCACTTGCCTGCAAAGTCAAAGGACCCAGGTGTGATTCCCCAGGACCCACATAAGCCAGATGCACAAGGTGGCGCATGCATCTGGAGTTTGTTTGCAGTGGCTGAAGGCCCTGATGCATCTATTCTCTCTCTCTCTCCCTCCCTCAAATAAATAAGGAAAGAAACAAGAAAGAAAGAGGAAGGAAGGAAGGAAGGAAGGAAGGAAGGAAGGAAGGAAGGAAGGAAGGAAGGAAGGAAGGAAGGAAAGAAAGAAGGAAGGAAGGGAAGATAGATTTTAAAAATCAAAGTATTTTTAGGGTCAAATGTAATTCTTGTGTTTTTAAAGAAAACTGAGAAAATTCCAGAATCAAGGTAGAAGTGAAAAGGGAGTGGCCAGATAAAGTCTTTGAGATAGAGGGACTGGAGTAGAAAAAAATGAGAGAAAATGTGGCAAAGTAGAACAATGCAATTCTTCAGTAGCCACCAGTGTTAATTATTAATGAAAGAGTTTCAGCATCCATATTATCTAAATACAGTCATGTGTCAATTACGCATTGTCTAAATATAACAGTATATCAACTATGTAATATGTAAAATAAAATAGTATGTACATCACCCTGTATTTAAAATGAAAGTAAAAGCTGTCCTTACATTTTCAAAGAGACCTGAATGAGATCTGAGTTTTCCTGCAGGTTCCTTGACTCAAAAGTGTCCTATTCTTATTCCAGGGTCATTACCTGCAACCTAAAGGGGTCTTAAAAGCGAGGAAGTACAGTAAGATTCAAAAGTCAGCAGACTTCTCCCCTACAGTTATGCTCTGTGTACCTGTGTATGTATAATTATTCACAAGTACATGGTTTTCCTCACATGATTTAAAGGTGAAGAAAAAATCTTTCTGTTGATCTCAACAGCAACAAGACCTAGAAAAACCATTTCTTTGTGTTTTTCCATGTGTGTTCAAAGGAATTTGGGACTAATGTAGCATCTGTGCTTTTGTTTCTGGAATCATGGAAAAACCTTCCTTGGATATCATTAGAAATACTAGTGTCAAGAAGTTGACGTTTTGTTCTCTAATAGAGCACCAGAGGGAAGGAATAAACAGAACAGACTCCATGGCAAACCTGATAATAAAGCCTTAAGAAGAGCAGGGAGAAAAGGCTACATCAAAATGTCTAAATATTAAAGTCTACCTTGTCCTCAGTAATTGCTTTACGTGCCATTTCTAACCTTTTTTAAAAATATATCTATTTATTTATCCATTTATTTATTTATTTGAGAGTGACAGACAGAGAAAGAGGCAGATAGATAAAGAGAGAATGGGCACACCAGGGCCTCCAGCCACTGCAAACAAACTCCAGATGCCTGTGCCACCTTGTGCACCTGGCTTACGTGGGTCCTGGGGAATTGAGCTTCAAGCCGAGGTCGTTAGGCTTCACAGGCAAGCGCTTAACCACTAAGCCATCTCTCCAGCCCAATCTCTAACCTTTTTGGTAACACTGAAACATATAAGGATTAAAACTAGAAGGTAAAGTTTTTATGGAAGGAAATTGAGAATGTGATGGCCTTTTACTTGACAGTCAAGAGCTATTTACACCATAGCAATTCAGCATTCTCATTGCATAAAGTCTTTTATAACTATGCAAATGTCTTAGGCCTGATTCTCATTCAAAACTCTCCCAGGAGTGATCTGAATGTGTTTCATTTCACGAGAAACAAACGCTTTCTTCTTTTCTATCAGACGATGGCAAAATACTATTTTCTCACAAAACAAACACATAAATAAATCAATGAATATAAAAGTGTTCGTTCCAGGAAAGGCTATTCCTCTCCAAAGGCATTACAAGCCATCTCCTTTCTAAAAAATGATACGCGAGTTGCTCGAGAGATGGCTTAGTGGTTAAGCGCTTGCCTGTGAAGCCCAAGGACCCCAGTTCGAGGCTGGATCCCCTAGTACCCACATAAGCCAGATGCACATGGTGGCATATGCATCTGGAGTTCATTTGCAGTGGCTAGAGGCTCTGGAGCACCCATTCTCATTCTCTCTCTCTCCCTTTCTCTGTCTTTAAGAAGTAAATAAATAAAAATAAAAATATAAAAATAAAATGATGCTTGACCGTCAAGCTCCCTTCCTAGAACCAACAGCCCTGTATTTACTTTCAGAGTCATTGTCTCTGTAGCAGCCTCAGCCCAAGTGTGGACTTGTACTTCACAGCCTCTGTCTCAAGAGTTTGCAGATCTGCCAAAGCCCCAAAGTGCATGCTCTCTTTACCAGTCATTTTGGTGTTTTTCAGTCTTGGATGTAGACTTGCATCTGATGAATTTGAACACTTGGTTTAAAACCTGAGCAAATGCCTCTGAGAATCTTGCTTGAGTTGAGGCTGTAAAACTAGACTTGCCACAACTTTGATTATGCTTTTGACATTCGCTTGCTATATAACCTTACATTATCCAAGCTTCCGTTTCTCCGGTGTAGAATAGAGGTTCATGATGACTGTTTTCTGTATGTAATAAATGATGCCTTCGCTCTTCCTTGTGACTGTAATGATTCATATAAGCATTCTGTAGCAAAAGTGAGTGATTTTTTAACTTGTAGCACCATGATGATTGAATTATATTCTGCTCCATAATTAGAATAACACAGCACCGTCAACAAAATAGCTAAAACCAACATTACAAGATGTAGTGCCAACAGTATTGGTTCACTACCACTCCGTTGATCCAAGAAGGAAGAGTAAGTGGTGGGCAGCCAAAGGCTCCCGTCATCCCGCTAAGAAGGCATTGTCTGGCCTTACGTCACAGCCACAAGAGACAAAAAGGGAAGCTACTATCAAATGTATTAATGAAACGTAAGAGAAGCACACTCAATCTTTGCTTAAGAATCTAGAATTTCAAAGATTTCAAATCAGTGGGAAAAGATAAAATGCAGTGAGTAGTGCTTGGATAACTGTGAAGAATGCTGGGTTTGTGACAAGGGAAATGGTCTAACATAGATGCCAAATGAATGAAAGATTTACAAGTCAAGAGAAAAGAAGACAGAAAGGGAAATGAACATATTGGAAGTTAAAAAAAAACAACCAGGAGCTTTATGAATATGAAATGACATTATCATAATATGAAGTACTGTATAGCCACCTAATGAACTCATTCTTTTGAAATATGGAGCTGATAAAAATCCACAAAAAATTAAATCATACAAACAAATAATTCAATCAAAACATGTATTGATCGCAATTTGAATTTTAATAGTGATTTTTGCCAACTTCTACTTGTCTATTTTCATTGGATAGTGTTTTGTTTTGTTTTATTTTGTCAGGGTTTCTAAATAACCTGGGATGGCCCAGAATCCATGACACTCCTGCCTGCCTTGGCCTCCTGAGTGCCAGCATGATAGTATCACACTAGCACACCGGGTGTATCCCTTTCTATTACATTTTAAGAAATGCACTCTTTCCCCCAAAATAAATTTGACTTAACATACATATTACTATCATACTAAAACAAAATGATGCATCTATGATAATATTTTGGATAGTTTGATTATGGGGATAAAAGTCTTCCTCAGAAACAAATTTTCAATTAAAAAACAAACTAGGGCTGGAAAGATTGCTTAGTGGTTAAGGCGCTTGCCTGCGAAGCCACAGGATCCAGGTATGACTCTCCAGGCTCCATGTAAGCCAGATGTACAAGGGGGCGCATGCATCTGGAGTTCATTTGCAGTGGCTAGATGCCCTGATGTGCCCATTCTCTCCCTCTCTCTCTCTGCCTCTTTCTCTCATATAAATAAATAAATAAATAAATAAATAAATAAATAAATAAATAAATAAAAATTTTTTAAAACTAGAAGGAAAGTGTTTTCATTTTTTACATTCATGCAAATATATTCCTGTTTATTCTAGAAAGCAAACATTCTAAGAACTGACTCTGAACTTTCTCAAGAGATACTGTAACATTTCAAAACAACATGCAGACTGTGTATAATATGCTGATATTAATGTAAAAATAAGATGGAAGACTCTGACTTACTCTTGGCTGGAATTGCCTGGGGAATATCTGTAAGGACACAGACAAAACAAGAGACAATATTCTTCACAGGGAAAACAGAAACAGGAAAAAAGACAGAGGGGCTGGAGAGATGGCTTAGCGGTTAAGGCGCCTGCCTCCTAAGCCTAAGAACGCTGGTTCCAATCTCCAGGTCCCACGTTTAGCCAGATGTAAAGTGACGCAAGGGCGCAATGCCGCACTTGACCACAAGGGGGCGCACGCAGCTGGATTTCGTTCGCAGCGGCTGAGAGGCTGCTGGCGCACCCATCTCTGTCTTCCTCTCCCTCTCTCTCTGTCTCTCTCTCTGTCTCACTCTCTGTCTCTTTCCAAAAAAAAAAAAAAAAAGACAGACTTGTCTTGCAATGTAGTGCCATTTCCATCATTCTAATTTTGTAACTAAAAACATATCTATGCCAAAGAGTAAGAAAAGTAGGTAATTTCTTTTTTTATTTTTTAAAGTATTTTATTTTTTATTTATTTATTTGAGAGTGAGAGAGCTAGAGACAGAGAGAGAAAGAGAAAGAAAGAGAGAGGGGAGAATGAGTGCACCAGGACCTCTAGCCACTGCAAACGAACTCCAGATGCATATGCCACCTTATGTAGCTGGCTTACATGGGTCCTGGGGAATTGAACTGGGGTCCTTAGGCTTTGTAGGCAAATGCCTTAACCACTAAGCCATCCCTCCAGCCCCAGAGTAGGTAATTTCTGAAAACTCCATCACTGGCTATATTTTGATATGATAGAATTTAGACATGGCCAATCTACTACCTATTATCCTAGAGAGTAGAATCAACTCAGGAACAACTGAGACAGATCTTTTCTCTGGCCCCTCTTAAGACCCTTCTACCCTTCATCCTGTCCACACTCTGGAGGTGGAGCCATAAAGACAGTATCCAAAAATCACTTGCTTCTGGTTTCTGCTTGGCTGTAGCATTGGTCATGCCAGCAAGAGGCTCCGGGGAAAGAAAGTGAACTCAGCGAGTATGTGTCTTCCTCTGTCTTCAATGCTTTCCTTCCACTGGTTGTGTCTTCAGTTCCCTCAGTCATTGGCTTTTCTAAGGATCCATGAACTGCTCCCATATCTCGGGTCTTGGAGTGTTAACAGTCCCACCTTCACATGCCTTAATTCACTACCTCTACATAGTAATTTCTCCACACTCCATTCTCAGAGACTTTTTCTTTATTTTAGAGGGAGAGAGAGAATTGGTGTGCCAGGGCCTCAGCCACTGCAATCAAACTCCAGATTCTTGTGCCACCTAGTGGACATATGCGACCTTGCACTTGCCTCACCTTTGTTCATCTGGCTTACGTGGGATCTGGAGACTTGAACCTGGGTCCGGAGGCTTCATAGGAAGGGACCTTAACTGCTAAGCCATCTCTCCAGCCCATCAACTGACCATTTTTACTTAGGGCCACAAAGCTTCTAGAAAGAAGAGTGTTATCCCTTAGCAAATGGAAGTTGACAAGCCTTTCGCTTGTGTCTGGTTGATTACATTTATGTTATTTTGGATGGCAGAGCCATTATAGTATTTTGTAATAAAGGTAGGAAGGAGTCATGAAAAATTTTTGTCCAGGCAGGTGTTCAGAGTTTATTTTGTGACAGATTCCTTTAAAATGTCACACCTTCAGAAAGTGACTTGCACAATTTTTTTTTAAATAAAATATGAGCTCTAAATTTTCAGGCTGGCTTGTACCAACAAGAATTGTAGCACTTGGTATAATTATGTTAGTACATAACACACACACACCACACACCACTCTTCTTAAGAAAATTTCACAAGTAAAAAGGAAGCAAGTGTTATTTCTCATGGGTAAGAGAGAAGATTCTAAAAATGTTATGCTTGTTTAGCTAAGTTTTCATAACTAAGGGGATTTGTTGACAAACTATATGAAATTATTACCTGAAAAAGCTTGTATATCTGTCTAATTACATCACTTGTAGACAGATTTTTCTAACCTACTATAAAATATTCTAAACAACTTAAAGATGTAAATATACAACTTCCAATAAATAAATAAATATTTTTTAAAATCCTAAAAAGGCTGGAGAGATGGCTCAGCAATTAGAGCGCTAGCCTGCAAAGCTTAAGGACTTGGGTTCAATTCCCCAGGACCCACATAAAATCAGATGCGTCTGGAGTTCATCTGCAATGGCTAGAGGTCCCGGCTTTCCCATTCTCTCTTTTTCTCTATCTGCCTCCCTCCCTCTCTCTCTCTCTCTCTCTCTCTCTCTCTCAAATAAATAA
The DNA here is from genome assembly GCA_036365145.1 of Orientallactaga sibirica. Lineage (NCBI taxonomy): Eukaryota > Metazoa > Chordata > Mammalia > Rodentia > Dipodidae > Orientallactaga > Orientallactaga sibirica. Next base: position 4,040,931 of record JAEOAD010001989.1, read on the forward strand.
GTAAGGAAATAAAATATTTACAAATAAAAGATACAAGAACTTCCACTAGTTATCCAGGACAGCTAATACAATAGCAATGAAATGACACTGAAACTTTTTAGAAAAATGTTTTTAAATGCTTGCCTAACAGTCCAACAATACTATTTTTATATATTACTGTTAATAATATTGTTATTAATATGGTAATGTTGGTTTTTCTTCACTTGGGCATCTACATTTTTTGTAATGGACTTTCATCAGCAATGAAGATAGGAAATGAAAATTTAAAATCAGACTTCCAAAATGAGAAATAGACATTGCTTCTAAGCCTTTTGGCTAAGCACAAGTGCAAAATGAGAAATAGTAAATGAAGATATTAAAATATAAAGGAAAAAATCAACAATTTAACTCTCCATATGTAATATTATTAATAATTTTTAGAGAACACATATGCTTTTTGATTAATATATACAATGAGATTAAAATTATTTTAAATTAATTTCCTACTTATCTTTAATTTCATCTAACTGGATTTTCATATACTATTATTTTTTTAATTTTTTTTTATTTATTTATGAGAGAAAGAGGCAGATGAGAGAGAGAGAATGGGTGCCCCAGGGCCTCCTGCCACTGCAAACAAACTCCAGCACATGCATCACCTTTTGCATCTGCCTTTATTTATGTGGGTCGTGGGGAATTGAACCCAGGTCCCAAGTCTTTGCTGGCAAGTACCTCTGAGCCATCTATCCTGCCCTCATATATTATGATATAGACAACATATACATAAAATTTGTTATTTTCGTTATTTATATTTAAGGTGCAGAAAATGATATTTTATTTTGACAGTAGAAGAGTGACTACAGTCATCAACTCAACATATCCATCATCTTCTACATTCATCCCCTTGTTTAAATATTTTATTTATTTATTTGAGAGAGAGAGAGAGATACAGAAATAGGCAAGTAGAGAGAGAGAGAGATTAGGCGCGCCAGGGCCTCCAGCCACTGCAAACAAACTCCAGATGCGTGCGCCCCCTTGTCCATCTGGCTTACGTGGGTCCTGGAGAATCAAGCCTTGAACCGGGGTCCTTAGGCTTCACAGGCAAGCGCTTAACCACTAAGCCATCTCTCCAGCCCTACATTCATCCCCTTTTATGTAGTCTCCCGGTGCACAATATTCTTCACTCTACTCCCCGTGCCCAAAGTCACATCTCTGCACTTTCTCATCCTCTGTACCTGCAGCTTTTATCCTCTGATCTAGATTTTCCCAGTGCCTTCCCTTTAACCGTTGCCCCTGGCAATCATCCCTTTATTGTGTGTTAATGTATTGTACTTGTTTGAGATCTACATGTATGTGATATTGTGTGTTTTTTTTCTGTGTCTAGCTGACTTCACTTAGCATAAGTTAACCTCTAGATTTATCTATGTTGCTCAAAATGGCAAGATGTCCAACCTGAGCACTGAACAATACTGCATTCTGAGGATCTCTTTATCCGACCCTCTGTCAGTGGAGCATTTGGTTAGTTCCATTGTTGCTTGTATTGAATGATCCTATAGTGACTGCGGGACTGTTGGCATCCCTACAAGTGGCTTCCTTTTCTGTGTAGACTGGGGTGATACCAGGCCTTCCACTGGATCTATATATATATATATTTTTTTTTTTTTTTGGAGAAAACAATTGTGCTTTCCGTGATGACTAAATTAACATACACCCTCACAACAGTGTACAAAGGTTATTTTCCCCAAACCTGTGCCAATGTTTCATTTTCTTTTGGAGAATAGCCAACCTCACAAGTGTGAGATAATGTTCATTATGGTTTTGCTTTTGTTTTTTTAATTTTCTTGAAAATAAGTGATGTTGAGAATCTTTTGATGGAACTGTCCATCATGTTTATGTCTTCTTTAGAAAAATGCCTTTCAGTCCTTTTCTCATTTTATTTATTTATTTACTTATGAGAAGGATTGGTAGGCACAAAGAGAGAGAGAGAGAATGGGCACATCACGGCTTCCAGCCGCTGCAAAAGAATTCCTGACACATGTGCCACCTTGTGCATCTGGCTTACGTGGGTCCTAGGGTATCAAACCTGGGTCCTTAGTCTTTTCACGCAAACTCCTTAACTGCTAAGCCATCTCTCCATCCCTCCTTTGCTCATTTTTGAAGAGTGTTAGTTCTTGCTATTGAGTTAAATCTGTCATGTATTTGTGGATTCGTGACCATTGTCAGATACATAGTTCTCAACGTTTTCATTCGCTGCCGTGACTATACATAAGCTACTTAGTTTACTACATTCTTCCCATTTATTTTGGCTTTTTCTTCCTGTTCCTAGGTATGATGCCAAGGCCAGTAGCAAGGATCTTTCTTTTTCAATTTCTTCTAGGAGTTTTACCGTTTCTCACCAATAATCCATTTTAAATGGTGGTATAAGATAAACACCCAATCTTATTTTTTTGTGTGTATTGATATATGGTTCATCTAATACTATTTACATCATACCCCAGCCTTCTCTTCATTGTGTATTTTTAAAAATGCTTTTGTTTATATTTATTTATGAGCAACAGACAGAGAGAGAAAGAGGCAGAGAATGGGCGCACCAGGGCCTCCAGCCATTGCAAACGAATTCCAGAAGCATGTGCCACCTCGTGCATCTGGCTGACGTGGGTACTGGGGAATCGAGCCTTGAACCAGGGTCCTTAGGCTTCACAGGCAAGTGCTTAACCACTAAGCCATCTCTCCAGCCCTCATTGTGTATTCTTGAGGCCTGTATCACAGAGTGGCTCCATCTATGGCTAACTGCATCTTCCGGCTCACAATTCTCTTCCGTTCGTCAGTGTCTCACCCTGCTAGGATTACTGTAGCTTTGTATATCTAGAACTCTTGAGGGAATATTTCCCCCTGAGAATTGCTCAACAATGTTTTCCTCTGTGGCATATAGGATGCAAAACTTCTTTGGCGAGTTCTTTTAATAGCTGACCTACATGTCCTGCTTATTGAAGGAAAGCCTCAGGTTCAGTACCATACTTAGTGGAACCCTCTCACGTTAAGTCACTGCCAGTGAACAGCACACAGGAGAGCACTCTTAGGAATTCTCTTACAGGTGTTGGTTTGAATATTAATGTTTAAAGTGACAGAAAGAGACTCTCTGTTAGCATTGTTTTATTCATTTTAATTAAAAAAGAAAGAAACCAATTTCCCATTGAAATAATTTGTGCAAGCCAACACAACACAATTAGTTTTTAAATGTAAATTTTAATTAGTGTTCTGACTTAGGGCCTAATTTGAATGTTTCCAATTATCTGTGGTTTAGAATATTCCATGCCAAGGTTTACTCTTGTTTGTTAAAAAGAACCAAAGATTTGGCTTAATTCCAACCACGGCTTAGCATATTATAAATGTAAAGCTCCTTGGGTTTTAAGTGCCACACAAATGCCAATATATATATATGGCATGCCTTATGCCTTTAGTTCTAGAGTTTTCTACTCATATATTCTATCAATTAGAAATTAAGAATCTTTCTTCACTTTATTTTCTTCCTTGAATTGCAAAAAAAAAAAAAAAAAAATTCAAATGGTAACGGACTTTCACTTCCAAACTTTCACTGGCTTTGTCCATTTTGGATGTTGTAACACAAATACCATAAACTGGTTGGGCATGGTGGGTTACAGGCTTTTGTGAATTCTCTCTCTCTTTCTCTATAAATCTCTCTGCCTCTCTCTCAAAGAAATAAGAATATATACATTTTAAACCTAGCATTTGGGAGGTAGAGGTAGGAGGATCGCTGTGAGTTCATGGCCACCCTGAGACTACATAGTGAATTCCAGGTCAGCCTGGTATACAGCGAAATCCTACGCAAAAACAACAACTACAAAAAAAAAAAAAAAAAGAATCTAGTCAGAGATAATGGTTGATTTGTCTGACCATTCCTGAATGTTCTAAAAGTCAGCATGAACAAAAGTAGAGTAGACTGTATTTATGGCTTGAGCCCTGGGGCAATTGCTTTTCTAGAAAGTAAAACCTGCCCTGACATTTGGTATTATTTTACTAGAATCTAAATCTTTAGATTGGCTTTTCCAGAGAAGCCAAGATAGATAGATAGATAGATAGATAGATAGATAGATAGATAGATAGATAGATAGATAGATAGATAGATAGATAATTGTATAGTAGCATCTACTTCTTTCACAGTCTTCTGTCCTTTTTCATGCTAAAAGTTCATCTTATATCAATGTTCCAAAGATGTGATTTAGCCATCTTGAGTTTTATTCTCTTCCCTTACTGCTTTTATCTTGTCTTCTATAACCTAAAACATTAGTGATAAGAAATGTCGATCTCCTAATTGCTTTTAAAGTCCAGGAGTGGATTGAACATTTTAAGGAATGAAGGGGATAGTATCGTGAAGCAGTTTCCTCCCAGCCTTATTTTATTATTTAGACTGTCTATTGTGATAGCCCAATGAACAGGCCTGTGTATAATAATAAGCCGTGGGGAGTAAGCAGATTGTGTGGTTAGTCTCATTGCATCCATTTCTTAGCTCTGTGACTGGCAGCTTATAGATAGATGCTCATTATATGTAAAAAAAATTGTTGGAAGGACTGGGTGTGGTGGTGCACGCCTTTAATCCCAGCACTCAGGAAGCAGAGGTAGAAGGATCACCGTGAATTCAAGGCCACCCTGAAACTACAGAGTCAATTCCAGGTCAGCCTGAGCTAGAGTGAGACCCTACCTCGAAAAAACAAAAACAAAAAATTGTTGGATGGGTTTTCCAAATAGCTAAAATACTAAGTAGGTATAGTGGGCAGAATTCTTAGATGATTCCCCACCCTAGTGACTGTGATCATTATGAAGTTTCCTATCACTACAGTATGTGAGGGACCCCTGAATCTGTTGAGATCTTTGTTGTGATGTCACATTGCCAGCACAAAGAAGGAGTCTGGCTAATCGGCTGGCTTCTTATAAACAGTCGCCTCCAGCCAGTAGAAGTGGCGAGAGGGATTCAAAGTCTGCGAAGAGTTAAATGGGAGAGCTGCTCTGTGGTCAGCTTTGAAGAGGTAGCGATGTCACACAGCAAGAAATGGCAATGCTGTCTCGTTGCTGATATATCCGCGATATGCCTGCATTTCTGACCCTTTAAGTATAAGCTCCTGAATGGTTACTGTTTTGAGCTGTAAGGTTTGACTGTTCCAGAATAATCCACTCCAGTGTCAGGTTATACAGAGAGCCTCTTATTAGGGTTTTTCTAACAGAAGCATGGTTCTGGTAGCAGCTAGATCAAGTGGATTCCTACCAGTTGGGCCAGCAATGGGGAGCATATAAAATGGGTAGCACAAAAGTTTATCCAAGCTTGTCCGTCTCAAGCTAATACCTGAGTAAGGTTCATTTCCATGTCTCGTTATAATGCTATACATACTTTTCTAATATTTTGTATACTGATGACTTTCTGAGAAAACATTCAGGACAAACCAGGACCATTCTGGGACAATAATGGTAGTTCCCATTCAGGAAAGCTGCAGAAATGTCACCATGAATCCAGATTATTTTGTTTCTTTCTTTTGTTTCTTTTTTCTTTTTATTTATTTTTTATTTTTTAAAGAGAAAGAGAGAGAGAATGCTAGGGCCTCAGCCACTGCCATCAAACTCCGGACACTTACACCACCTAGTGGGCATGTGTGACTTTGTGCTTGCCTCAGTTTTGTGCATCTGGCTAACATGGGATCTGGAGAGTTGAACATGGGTCCTTAGGCTTTGCAGGCAAGTGCCTTAACTGCTAAACCATCTCTCCAGCCCTAGATGGTTACTCTGTCTAAGGAAAAGAATCTTTAGTAAAAAGGGGTTTTAAAATACTATCACATGGAAATCATAAATTAAAAATTTAAAAGTGTAACTCTTCTTCAGACAATTACTAAATTCATTGACATTAATCTGCATAAATAATTATATGTAAAGGAGCAATTATTTGAGGCAAATCAGTGCAATCTGAATTGTTTGAGCAACGGTCTTACATATTTTTCCAAGTGCTGGTGATCAAACCTAGAGTCCCAGGTATACTAGGCAACTGTTCTATGATTGAACACATGATATCACCAGCCACGCATGCTTTATCCTAAAGTACTTAGCAAAAGCGAAAAAGACAAGCCTATGTGAAAACCCAATTTAAAAGCATCCTAGGGAAGGAAGTAATTAATTACTGTGATTGATTACAAACTTCCTTTCACTAAACCAGAATTCTCAGAGGAACGTTCATGGACAAGGCGGAGATGACCATTTCCACTGTTTAGAACAATGATTCCTGGGAGAACGTAAACAGCTTAACTCATTAACGTAAGTGGTTATCATCTGTCCTATTAGGAACCAGCACATTTAAATCTTGGTACTTGGACTGTATATTAGAAACACATCAGTTATAGTGAAATGCCTACGGAGTCTGTTCAGTAATTGGTCATCTGCACCTTAAATAACCTCTTCAATGACACAAGCTCACTCTCACGACAGTCTGTCATGCATAGGTCGCTGTGACTGCTAGCACAAATGCTGCACTGAAGCTCTTTGATCCTAAGGCCAAAAAGAAGTGAAGGTATCTTGCCTTGTAAGAAAGTTTTCTGCAGCATCACACTTGCTTGTAAAAGCATCAGGGCATCTCGTTCCAGGCAGTGGCCCTGCACACGGGTGTATGGGAATCTGCCAGTGGTCAAGTAGTCTTACGGCTGAAAACGCTTCTTGGAGGCTCATTTGCTCCCAATGCAAAACAGCATGTTTTTGTTGTAGTGGAGTGTGTGGTGGGGGTGGAGGGCAGGGTTTGACACCAGGTGCCATCTCTAATTGCTATCCACTTTGCCTTGAACCTAGGCTTGGACATAGCTGGCTGGCCTAGAGAGCCCCATCCCAAGCTCCGGGTGTACTGGGATCAATGCCATGCCCTGCTGGCATTTACGTGGGTTCTGATGATTCAAGCTCCTTTCCTCACACTTACTTGGCAAACACTTTATTCACTGAGCCACCTCTCCAGCCCAACACATAGTGTTAAAATATTTCTTTATAAAGGTTTTGAATGTGGCCGTGTATATAGGGTTCATGGGACTACCTTGAAGAAGTAGATCACTATATATATATATATATATATATATATATATATATATATATATGTATATGTATATATGTATATGTATATATATGGCTTTGAAGTTTTGCTTTTACATAACAATTAGAAAATACATATTAGTAAAAGTCACTCATTCTCTCTCTCTCAAATAGATAAGAGAGAGGACTTAGCAGTTAAGGTACTTGCCTATGAAGCCTGAGGACTCGGGTTTGACTCTCCAGATCCCACATAAGCCAGATGCATAAAGGTGAGGCAAACGTAAGGTTGCTCATGCCCACTAGGTGGCTCAAGCATCTGGAGTTCGATTTGGGTGGCTGAGGTCTTGATGAGCCAAATCTCTCTTTAAAAAAATAAAAATAATAGAAATAAAAAATATTTCTTTAAAAAGGGCTGGAGAGATTTCTTAGCAGTTAAGGCACTTGCCTGGGAAGCCTAAGGACCCTGGTTTTATTTCCCAGTACCCAGTAAGTCAGATGCATATGGTGGTGCATGGGTCTGGAATTCATTTGCAGTGGCTAGAGGCCCTGGTGTGCCCAGGTGCCATCTCTTCTCTGCTTCTTTCTCATTCATAAATAAATAAATTAAAAGTCTTGTTTACAGCACTCAAGGCTAGCTGGTGTCCATCGAATTGTGTGGGGATTCAGAAGGTCCTAGAACTACTGGACAAAAGCTGAGTCTGCCTTCAACATGCATAAGTGGTTCCTTGGCTTCCTTGGCCATAAAGCAGAGATGAATGCTAGCCCTAACTCTGTGGGTTTGGTGTGAGAATGAAGTGAGTTAATGTATATAGAATGCTCAGAAGTGATCTTGGGCCCACCTGAGATATAGCTGTGTCCACTGTTAGTAAACCTGATTTCATAGTCTTTTTTAAGTGTGTCTATGCGTATAATCTGTGTGTGTGTGTGTGTGTGTGTGTGTGTGTGTATTACAAATGGCATGGTATGGTTAATACGGCATATAATACATAATTTATAGAAACATAACACAACATCTTGAACACTTTTTCTAAAACTTAATAAGTGTACATTTGACCCTCTTGTTTAGTCCAATGTTCGCAGTGTGATTTTCACAACCGACTAGTGTTCTATCATTAATTAATGTAATTCATTAACTATATTATCATAATCTATCAATTTCTAGTTCACCATATCCCTTTCATGGACATCCAAATCATCCTGCATTATCTCTGCATTATATTCACATTTATGTAAACTTCTTTGTGTACAAATATTTGCATGGGGCCATAGCTCTTTAATCAGTCAGTTCACTAAGGGGAAATTACTAAAATAGAAAGTGGCATGTTTCTGCTTTTGAAATAGAGTGCCAAATTGCATTTTGATTAAGACTGTAGAGACTTAGTCTTCTAATTGGTAGGACATAAGGACGGCTGCTTCCAGGGCTGCGGAAATAGCTCACGTGCTAAATTGTTTGCATTGCAAGCATTAGGACCTACAACCCACATGCAAATGCTAAGCATGGTGGCATGCACCTATCAACCCAGAGCAGGGAAGGTGGAGTCAGAATGATCCCTGGCACTCAGTAACCACACAATGTAGTCTATGTAGTAAGCTCCCAGCTAATGAGAAATCATCTCAAGAAATGTTCAGTTGGGCTGCAGGGATGGCTTAGCGGTTAATGCGTTTGCCTGCAAAGCCAAAGGACACCAGTTTGATTCCCCAGGACCCATGTTAGCCAGATGCACAAGGAGGTGCAAGTATCTGGAGTTCATTTGCAGTGGCTGGAGGCCCTGGCGTGCTCATTTTCTCTCCCTCTTTCTGTGCCAAATTAATTAATTAATTAATTAATTAATTTTTAAAAGTTCAATTGTATTTCAGAGGATGATATCTGGTGTGCACCTGGGCCCCCAACACAATATACTCACCTTGAAACACACACATATGCACACAAGAAGAAGGAGGATGAGGAGGGAGAGGGGAAGGGGAGGGGAGGGGGAGAGAAGGGAAGGGGGAGGCGAAGGAGAAGAAGAAGATGAAGAAGAAGAAGAAGAAGAAGAAGAGGAGGAGGAGGAGGAGGAGGAGGAGGAAGAGGAAGAGGAGGAGGAGGAGGAGGGCCGGGCATGGTGGCACACACCTTTAATCCCAGCACTCAGGAGGCAGAGGTAGGAGGATCACCATGAGTTCAAGGCCAGCCTGAGACTACATAGGGAATTCCAGGTCAGCCTGAGCTAGAGTGAGACCCTACTTAAAAAAAATTAAAAAATAAATTAAAAATAAAAATAAATTAAAAAATAAATAAATAAAAAAAGAGTAGCTGCTCCCTGTGCCCTCACCCACACCAACACTTTAATGTCTAAATAATCGTGTCTAGTTTGGAGGCTCACTGAATCACAAGTGGATTTATATATGATTTCCTGGTTGTTTTCTGGATTACAATTTTTTTGTTGTTGTTTTTAAGACGGGTCTCATATAGCCCAGGCTGGCCTTGAACTTGCAGATACTGACCTTCAACCCCTGACCCTCCTTCCTTATCTTCCAGCATGCTGGGATTACTGGCAAGTACTACCATGTCAAACCCCTTTAGTGTTTCTTCCTTTTTAATAACGCGTTTGTTTTAAGAAGGTTATTGCACAACTCACACTGTAAAGCTCTCCATGTCTCAGTGAGGCCCAACTGTACATACATCAATTTGCTATTGCTGCTGTAAAAGAATTACCCCCAACACAGTCATGGAGATCAGCAGTCCAGAACTGGATTGCATAGCTCTAAACTCAAAGTAACCTAAGGGCAACATTCTTTCTGGAGAGTTTAAAGGGAGACTTCATAATCTTGCTGCTATGGCCTGAAAGTATGCATTCCCCCAAAGTTACATATTGAAACACAGTCATCAGTGTGATGGTGGGAAGAGGTGAGACCTTTGGAGGTGCTCTGCCCACACCACCAGAACAAGCATTCTTTATTTAAAATAATAATAATAATAATAATAATAATAATAAAGAACTACTTAACCCCTTCCAAACTGTGATGGCATAACGGGAAGGCAATGTCCTCCCAGAAAGCCATCTGTCAATGGCAAGAGGACCTTATGAGACCTTGATCTTGGGTTTCCCAGTCTTCAGGGCTATGAAAACTCAAGATGCTTATGACATTCCTGGTCTATGGTGATTTTTATAGATGCCCGAGTTGACTAAGATATCCCCTCGTCCAGATTCTAGAACATCGCTGTCTCTGTGGCCTGTGTTCCCTCCCAGCAGTGCCACCTCTCCTGCCTCTGTCTCTTTACCACATCTTTTACACTAGCCCTTTTGCCCCTCTCTCTCTTTCTCTCTCTCTTTTAAGAGCCTTTGGGATCATGTTGGCTCTAATCACATAATCAAGGATATTTCCTCATCTCACAGTCTTTAGTTAGCTATGTCAACAAGTCCCTTCTGCCATGGGAGTTTCTGCTTGTACAAGAACAGGGGATTCGAATGCAAACCTCATGAGAGGGCGCTATTCAGTCGCCCACAGGAAGTCTTCCTCATTTCCTTCCTGTGTAGCCTTGAGTCTAATCCATAGTATATTATTAACCAATCCCTAGAATACACTGAAAAAAATGAAAATTCACTTAAACTCATAAGGGGTCTACAGTCCACTCAAAGCATGACCCTTTTACAAAGGCTATAGAAAACGTGTTTAAAAGCACTAAAGAAAAATGTGGTTTTCAGTTAAGGATATCATATCACATGTATATGATAATGTTAGGATAAACTAGTGAAATTAGGGAAGAAAGAAACCTGTGTCTCTCATTGCCTTCTTTTTGTGTCATTCTCCACTGTCTTAAATATTTTATTTATTTATTTATTATTTGGTATTTTATTTATTTATTTGAGAGAGAGAGAGGCAGATAGAGAGAGAATGGGCCCTCCAAGGCCAATAGCTACTATAAATGAACTCAAGCCACATGTGCCACTTTGTGCATTGGGATTACATGGGTACTGGGAATCAAACCTGGGCTTTGCAAGGCAAGTGCCTTAACTGCTAAGCCATCTCTCCAGCCCATTCTCCACTATCTTACTTCAGGATTATTTTTGTAGATTGCTGACAGTGGTAAATTAAAATGCATTGCTGGGCATGGTGGTGCATGCCTTTAATCCCAGCACTCAGAAGGCAGAGGTAGGAGGATCGCTGTGAGTTCAAGGTCACCCTGAGGCTACATAGTGAATTCCAGGTTAGCCTGAGCTAGAGTGAAACCCTATCTTGGAAAACCAAAAAAAAAAAAAAAAAAATTATTGAAGAATTTGAAATTTTCTAACCTTCAAGGGAATCTACAAACTTATGGCCAAATTAATAAAAGATGAAACATTTTAAATGTGAACCCTCAGGTTTTGGCCCAAGTAACATCATTTTTGTTTTTTTGAAAGTTGTGTTTCTGGCTCTGATATTTCTTCTCACTGATTAAAGTTAGACTTGTTTCAGCACATAATCCTGGCAGCTTTCTAAAGACACCCTCGCTTACCAGCAAGATTATCTATTTTCCTTGTTAGTTGCAAAACTAAGTCACCTGGCATTTAATTCTTTTCAGTGACTTTAAAAACAAACTCTTTAAAAAATGTTATCATTTATTCCATGAAGGGTTCTTTTGGGACAAGAATGGCACAGCCTTTATTGACTGGTCTCTCTTAATAGTTTCTGTATAAAATGTAGGACAATCCAGTAATTACTCATCAGGATACACTTCATTTGAGTTTATTTAATAATTGTTAATAGTCACTTTCATGTTCCTCTCAGAGATGGGAATAGAGCTTTATTATAATAATAATTATTATTATTAATATTTATTTGAGTGCGAGAGAGAGAGAAAGAGAAAGAATGGGTTGCCAGGGCCTTCAGCCACTGCAAATGGACCCAGATGCATGCCCCCTTGTGTGCATGTGCAACATTGCACACTTGCATCACTGTGTGTCTGGCTTATGTGGGAACTGGAGATTCAAACATGAGTTCTTGGACTTCGCTGGCAAGCGCCGTAACCACTAAGCCATCTCTCCAGTAGTGAGTGACTAATGCAGAGACTCGTAAATGCTCAAAGCTCTAAGAACAAGATGACTGTTGAGTGCTCAGCCACAAACAGCCCCCCACCCCCTTAGCAACGAGGCTCAGGGAGAATTGTAGAAGAGGAGGTAGAAAGAATGTAAGAGTCATATGAAAGGGAGAAGGGATGTGGAATTACTGTCTTCCAGGCATGGCATGGTCTTTGCACTCATGAACTCACAGGAGCTGTGGTTAACTTCACAAGACCTGCACAAGAGTGTGCCCCTCAACATTTCATTGTGCATGGGGGCTGGTGCTCTGTGGCTCTGCTTCTCCAGGAGGAAATCTTGGTGGTTAATGGTTGTTTGGGGAGGGGAGGGGAAGGCATTGCTTCAGTGGCGTATCCACTAATATGTTGCCCATGCTCCAGTGAGTTACCTACCCCCCCACCCCGACACATACTCGTGGAAGCAATCCTAACTGAATTCCGTCAGACTACTCTGGAAGAATATAGGGACCAGTGCGAATGAGAGAAGGATACGAGAGGGTAAAGGGGTGAATGTAATCAAAATGCATTCTATCATTGTCAATAAATAAACTTAAAATAGTCACTTCCGTCAGTGTCACTTGCTGTGATGTGATTTCAATGCCCTTTTGGCATTGTCAGATCTGTTTTAAGTTATTGATTTTCTTAGTATCCTCTCACACCAGAATTTTAGGACAAACACAGCAGCTTATTGCACTGTATGACCTTCAAGCATTTTCTAGCAGAGTACAATAAGTTTTAATCACATGGCTAGGGGAAATTAAATATAAAATAACAAGGAAACAAAATAATGTCTTCCTCTGACAAACAGTAGCTCAGTAGTCGTGCATAATGCTACAAATAGGAATGGCTAGCTTCTCCTTCCCCACTAAGAAAGCTTTGCTCTCTTTGCCTCAATCCATGTTTCCCCCCTCATCAGCTTCACATATTCTACGGAAGGATTCCCGCTCAATGCTCACACAAGGGAAAGAAAGCTTCCTTATTAATCACCAGTGGACTGCATCAGTCATTATGTGCCTCTTGCGTTTCTAGTACAGGTGGTTAGGATTTGAGTAGAATTTAACCAGTGCAGGTAGTTTAGCTGCTTTGATTCTCTCATAAAAATCAAACCAAGTAGGTCAAATTTAGGGGTTTTGTGGACTCACATAAGCCTAGAATACAAGAATTGAGAGAGACCTCAGACATTTTCCTGACCTTTCTCTCCTAACTTAAAGCCCTCAGACTCAAACCTCTTTTGTGTCGGTATAAATGCATTTGTTGATGGCCCCAGAGCTGGCAGTGGGGGAAATCTACAAAGATCAGAAAGGAGCCTAGCTTCTCCAGACTTTTTGACTGGGCCCTTGTCTTGGTTTCATTTCTTTTCTGGTTATTTACGGAAATTCTGTGCCTTCTTCCTTTCAACACGTGCCATAGCTCTGAGCTTTACAAATGGCTGCTTCTATCGTTGTCTTTCCCAGAGTAGTTTGTGCTAACGGAGCCCGTGATGTGGAGCTGGGAAGGAGGGTCTGACACTAGTGCATGAGCGAGGTGGTTACACTTCAAACTAGGCTTCCTTTTAAGGGTAAGGCTGGTCCCAAGTGTCCAGAATTGTGGAAAAAAGGAAAATTTAGAAAAGAAATGGCTTCATAAACTTAAGCTGTAGCCAGGCGTGGTGGCGCATGCCTTTAATCCCAGCACTTGGGAGGCAGAGGTAGGAGGATCACCATGAGTTCGAGGCCACCCTGAGACTACATAGTGAATTCCAGGTCAGCCTGGACCAGAGTGAGACCCTACCTCCAAAAACAAAAACAAACAAACAAACAAACAAAAAACTTAAGCTGTATCAACATTGTTGAAAGGACCTACAGTTCTTTTGAATAGATATGATCTTAGTTGTTTATATGAACTAAATACAGTGAGAACTCATAAAATATATGCTCGAGTCCATTCAGGTTAACGTTATAACAAAATTTCAGAGTGGAGAGTTATAACCACCTCAAGTTTATTGCTCAATACACAGGAGTCTGAGGAGTCCAGGATCAAAGCACTAGATTTGGCATGTGATGTGTGTATGTAGAACTTTACAGGCACTAATTTTATGCAAGAGGTAGAGGCCCTTAGGACTTAATCACCTCTCAGAGTCCCACGTCTTGATCCTAATGCATTGGAGAGTAGATGTCAATGTATGAATGTGTGGGTAAGAAAACTAGCATTCAGCCTGCAGCAACAGGTCTAACTTATAAATGAAACTGCAGATAACACCCACACATGTAAGACATACCAAGGAGTGAAGCTTGACCTTGATATCTCACCCATCTCTATCATATGTGTTTAATTGTTTTTCTACCAGAAGAAAAATGGCTTTTAAGTTGTTTGTTAGGGTTAACCTGCCTTGCTCTATGATTTTTAAAAATTTATTTATTTTATTTATGTGATAGAGAAAGAGAGAGAGAGAGCAGCAGATAGAGAGAGAATGAGCACGCCAGGGCTTTGAGCCTCTGTGAACGAACTCCAGACTATGTGCCACCTTGTGTATACGGCTTACATGGGTCCTGGGGAATCAAACCTGGGCCCTTTGGCTTTTTAGGACAATGTCTTACCACTAAGCAATCTCTCCAGCCCTCTGTGATTTTAACACTTGTAACTATATTTACACTCTTACACAAATAATGTATTGATTGGTTTTATGTTTTCAACCCTGTATAAATGGAGTTGTTTTGTATGTCCTTTTTCAAATTTTATATGATGTTATCTTAAAACTTGTGCATGTTTTTGTTCATAAAGTATATTATATAAATGTAACTTAAGCTGGATAGATGGCTCAGTTGCTTGGAGCATGATAAGTGTATCTAAATGATGTATCTTTTCTATTTGAAAATCTTGAATATTTATTGCAAGTCCTGACTCATTTGGATTTCTTTCTATCCCCTTATTTTGTCTTTCCTAATTACTTTCATTTTCTGTTTCATTTTCTCTCCTTCCTTAGCTTTATATGAATGACTCTTTTTTTCTAAATTCTATTATCTCCCTCTTATATCTTGGACATTTATAAAATCTAATCTAGTAATAGTTTTTTCCAAAAATGTCACATACCCACATATTCAAACCTAAGAGTGAATCATGAGGAACAAAGCACTAGTATAGCTTTTGGGCAGTATAATATATATATCAAAAGCCCTGCCTATGGGAACTACATTCTGTGTATCCTAATTTTTATGCTATTGCTGTTAGAGGCATTCTGGTCCTATATTTATTTATTTACTTTGGTAAATAAATTTACTGGGGATTGAACCCTTGTATATATCAGGCAAGCATTCTTCCATGAAGCTAAATCCCCAGCTCTCATTTATTTTATATCTAGTTTTATATTATTTGTGATGCAATGAATGCTTCTGTCTTCTTCATTTTCTTTGTTCATCATGTCTTCATGCATCTTGGACTTTTCACCTGGAATTTTTTTTCCCTCCTACATGATGATCATTCCTTGTGAAGACATGTTGCAAACCCCGCCCCTTTTTATTGTCCAAAGAAATTTCAGCTCCTGTTCATTTTAAGAAGACATGGGCTGGGCGTGGTGGCGCACGCCTTTAATCCCAGCACTTGGGAGGCAGAGGTAGGAGGCTAGCCATAAGTTCGAGGCCACCCTGAGACTCCATAGTGAATTCCAGGTCAGACTGGACTAGAGTGAGACCCTACCATGAAAAACAAAAAAAAAGACATGGGCTGAACCTACATATCTTGCAGATAGCCTTCTATCTCTTGACTTCAACTGTTGCTGTTGAGAGATCATTCATCCTGAGCGTGTGTGTGTGTGTGTGTGTGTGTGTGTGTGTGTGTGTATAGGAAGCATTCAAGTTTTCAAGGTCAGTCAGGGATGAAGGTAGGCAGGACCATTCCCCGCCCAAATCTGGAGGAAGGTGATAGTAACTGAAGGGGTCTGGAGCAGTTAGATTCAGAACAGACATTAAAGGCAGAAATGACGTGCTTTGTTGATATGGATCCTTCATGTACACACGCAACATTTCAAAATCCCCACACATGCCAGTAGTGGGAGAGATAGCAAGCTTAATGAGCTCTGCTTTGAAACTGAAAACGCCAGTGGAGACTAGAGTCATGTTTTAAGCATGGCCACATCCCATCCTGCAGGGTTGAAATTTCTGCTTTTAAGCCTGGAGCGTCTTGAGGGTTTGAATCACACTATTGGATTTCAACTTTGCTTATTTGTAGAGCCCTTTCTGAAAGCACAAAATCTTACCCCCATGACAAAATGTGGATCCTGTATGATTTATTCATGTGAAAACTCTGTGTACATCTGAGTCTGTAGACTTTATTATCAATTGAATCTCTTGAACAAACCTTCCGTAAAGAATATCTTATTTTAGGCTGGAGAGATGGCTTAATGGTTAAGGCACTTGCCTGCAAAGCCAAAGGACCCAGGTTCAATTCCCCAGCAAACATGTAAACCAGATGCACAAGTTGTTACATGCATCTGGAGTTCATTTGCCGTGTCTAGAGGCCCTGGTGCACCCATTCTCTCTCTCTCTCTCTCTCTCTCTCACTCTATCTGTCTCTCTCTAATAAATAAACATCAAAACACATCTTATTTTACTTGTGTATGTGTGTAGATGATTTGTGAGTGTCTGTAGGCATGTGTGTGACATGGCATGCATGTGGAAGCCAGAGGAAACCCTGTGAAGTTGCCCCTCTCTTCCCGCCGTGCTTGAGACAGGGACTCTCTTGTTATTTGGTCCTGGGATTCTCCTGACTGTGCCATTGCTATGGGACTCTTGGAAGTACAAACACGTGAACCACTCTGTGTCTGGTTTTACATGGGTGTTGGGGACCCCAAACTCCCAGTTGACAAGTTTGTGGAGCAAGTGCCACTAACCTCTGAACCATCTCCCCATCCCTAAAGAATATTATACAAGTTAGTGCTTTTGTGAAGCTTCAACATTAGTTGGATAGCATGATGCCTCTATGGGGAGAGATGGGAAATGAATTCAGTTAGGGCTGCCTGCAAGTTAAACAGCGGTTGGATGGAAAAATGACTCTGTGGATAGATGGAGAATGAATTTAATTGGAGTGGCCTGCAAGTTAAACTGTGGTTGGATGGCACGATGACTGGATGGATAGATGGGAAATTGATTTAGTTAGGGCTGTCTAAAAGTTTCAAGACAGAGCTCATGGAGAAAAGTCATTTTCAAACCATTTTGCTTCAGCGTAGAGAGGAAAAAGCTCTCATTATGAGGGCTCTGGAGTCGCATAATCCCCATTGCCCTTATTCAGCCTTCATCTGTGGCTAACATCTAATTTAATTACACATGGACAAAGTACTAACATTTGACACAAATAGAAATGACAACATCTATTTTTTTCTCATTGAATGTTTGTTAGTGAACAGAACTAATATGACAATGCAAGAACTCAGCTCTTAAAAACAAAGCCCAGTCAGCGGGCCTCAGAACTCTCGCCATTTGTTATTGTGATTTTCCTGGAGCTCACTTTCAGAAAATAAACACATGATTCCGAAGCGCAAGTGTCAAGTGGAGCTATTGTCATCCATAGGGCATGACTGTTTTTAAATTCCCCGTGATCAGAAGTCATGGGCACATCATTTGATGCTGTCAACAGAACTGTCCAGTTATTCGTTTATTGCAAGTTCACATATTTAGTCACACAAGTTATGACAGTTCACCCTAAGCTGTCAAATAAATTTCAGTATATAGGCATTACTTCCATGGGTCTTATGGCTTAACATCATCCTGAGTGCTGCTGTATTATTCTGGAAAGAAACCCAACACACAAAATGCTGCTTTCAAAACCATTAAGAGAGGAGCAGGGAAGCCCTGCTTCTCATTCAAAAATGTCTCTGTGATTGGTTTTCTTGTCTTGAGTCTCTTTAAACAGAACTTTGAGGACATCTGCTTTACTTTTGAAAACAAAACACATAGTTTTGTTTATTGGCATATGTGTGCGCACGCGTATACCAAGGTCTCTTGCCACTGCTAATGAATGCCAGATGCAAATGCCATGTTTTCTGGCTGCCTTTAAGGATTCAAACCTGGGTCAACCGATTTTAAAAGCAATCACCTTTAACCACCGAGGCATCTCCCTGTATTTATGTTTTCCTTTGTACATATATTTTCAGAAAATTGCCATCTACATAAATCCAAGTAGACCTGAAGCAGAAATTACAGTAACATAAAATTTGCCTGACAAAGCACCTGGCCAAGAAATTTATTGCTGTGCCATTTCATATGCCTATTTCTGCCAGACTCCACTCACCACCTACACATAACCCCAAGCTCAGTCAGCTTTCCTTCGCAGTCTCAGTTCTTCTGCCTTGCTTTCAGAAAGTCCTCATCTTCGAATTCATGAATCTATGCTCTAAATGAGTAAAAGGAAGGTTTATTCACTTATTCTATTCATCTGAGTGACAGTGTTTCCTTGAGTTCAGCCTAAGGTAATGATTTGTAAAACTTTGTGGACCAAGTCCTTATCAGATCATCTTCTTCCCATATTGACTCAAAAGACGTGGTGATAAGTCCTTGACCCTTGAATCATGACCCTTGAATAGTAACATTATGAGTGAAAAACAGCTATCTCTTTATAATTAAAAAGTGTTTCTTTTTATAAAAATATTTTATTTTTATTAATTTTAAAGGAAAGAGGCAGAGGGAGAGAGAGAGAAGAGAGAAATAAATGGGTGCATGAGGACCCTTGGCATTGCATGTGAAGTCCAGACACACATGCAACTTTGTGCATTTGGTTTTACATGGATCATGAAGAATTGAACCCAGGCCAACAGGCTTTGCAAGCAGGTACCTTTAACCACTAAGCCATCTCCCTAGCCCTAAAAATGTGTATCCTAAGGGATGAATTTACTAAAAATGAATGACTCTAAGTGCCGCTGTGCATGACTGTTTAAAAATATTTGAGTCCTACCCTTATTGATGAGAACAAAAGACTACAAGAAACAGCATGTGCTTAACGACCAGAAAAAATGAGTCGATGTATTGATGGGAAATTGGGTGGTTTCATCCTGTTAGCTGAAGGTGATTAATGACCAAGATAAATCAATGGATGATTTTACCTTACAGAGAAGGAAAACTATTTTATCTCTCTGAAATTATGTCATAAATCTTAAAATCATCTTTTCAGCAGAAAAGTTCCTCTAGAAACCAGTGGATCTGGTCACATACCCAGGTTGTTTCAATCAGCTAATAGATACAGTATTTACATAGGATCAAAAATCAAATTTTATTCCCAAGTCAGACTAAATTTGTTTCATATGGAAATATGATTTACAGCTTCTTTCTCAGCATCACCTCAGTCCATAAGCTATTGTTCCTAATGTGTAGCTGTCTTATCAGGAAGTCCTTACATGCAAAGAAGTCCATGCCCAAAACTTTGATAATAGCACAGCAAAAATGTTCATGCTGCATAAAGAGGAAATGGACATTTCTTTGCTTTTATTTTTTTTTTTTATTTGCAAGCAGAGAGAGAGAGAGAGAGAGAGAGAGAGAGAGGCAGACACAGAGAGAATGGCCACACCAGGGCCTCAAGCCACTGCCAACAAACTCCAGATGCATGTGCGCCTTGTGCATCTGGCTTACGTGGGTTCTGGAGAATCGAACTGGGATCCTTTGGCTTCACAGGCAAACACCTTAACTGCTAAGCCATTTCTCCAGCCTCGGAAATGGTCATTTCTTAAAGGGAAATAAACAAGTAAGCTCCTTTTTAATGGGAATGGTTTTCTTGGAAATACTGTCATAAGCTTAGTAATTAATGGTAGCAAGTTGCTTATCTATAACCATGCCCTTTTCAAAGAGATGCTGAATATGGGCATATTATACTGCACTTGCAGTCACATCTCAGGGTACATGGAAGTTTTATTTCAATGAGTCATTAAATTTGTTATCCTGACTTTTGTCAACGGATGCTCACTCTAACCCTTGTACCAAAATGTCCTTCACAGCCCTAGCTATTTTATCTCCTCCAGTCCTTCCTCCTCTCCACTTTTTGATCCCTATGTTTTCTGATCTTTTTTCTTTTCATTTGGGTTTTATGGCTTTATAAGACACAGTTCTGCCAACTTTGCTGCAAGTTTTGGAGTCATACATAAAGGTGATCTGAATGCCATAGTTTAACTTTTCCCCCTTCCTTCCTTCCTTCCTTCCTTCCTTCCTTCCTTCCTTCCTTCCTTCCTCCCTCCCTCCTTCCTCTCTCTCTCTCTCTCTCTCCCTCTCACCTAGGCTGACCTGGAATTCACTATGTAGTCTCAGAGTGGCCTCAAACTCACGGCGATCCTCCTATCTCTGCCTCCTGAGTGATCAGATTAAAGGCGTGTCCCACCACACCCAGCTTTTTTTTTTAATTAATTGGAAACTTTGTATAGACACGTCATATGTTAGTACCATCACTTCCCTCCTCCCTGCCCCCACTCCACTGAGGGCCCTCCTTAGTGGGATTGCTGGTCTTCACCATGGGGTTGTTGTGGCTTATGAGTTGTGAGAGCAGCAGTCAGTCATTGGTGGGGTGGGACAATGCCTCTGGATATTCCTTCCCACCCTGTGTTTCTTACACTCTTCTCTACCCCCAATTCTGGAAAATTCCCTGAGCCTTGCTGAGTGTGCTTTAAGTCTACTTTAGTGTTGAGCTCTCAGCAGCTCCTGGATTTCTGCTTTGGGGCATTTTGAATATCCACTCAGCTCTTAGATCTTATCTTTGATTCTACCTATCTTCCTATATCTGGTCCAGCTTGGAAAGTAGACTACCAAATTGAAGGCATATAAGGTGGAAACATAGGGAAATCATTATTCACAATAACATGTGCATGACCAAAGATGGGAGGCTGGCGTAAGAGTGTTCATCTAATAGACACAGGTGCAGATCGGCACTCATGGGGACTTTACCGAGGGAGATGATATACTTGTCAAAGCTGTAGAATGATATTAACAAGGTTCATGTGAGGCTATGAGGCCGAGGTGGCTTGAATTAGGTGTCCCCCCTCCCAATAACTTCATGTGTTCTGAATGCTGGCTCCTTAGCTGATGGCAATTTTGGAGGGGGAGCCCCGCTGGAAGAGGTGTGTTGCTGGGGATGGGTTGAGAGATGTCATAGCCAGCTCCCCTTTGCTACAGTTCAGCTCACTCTTCTGCTAAAGCTGTCCACCTGCTGTGGCAGAGGAGATGCCCAGCCTCTGCTCATGCCATGTTTCTCTTGCCATCCTGGAGCTTCCCCTGGAGACTGTAAGCCAAAATAAATGTTTTTTTGTTTTGTTTTGTTTTCCCCATCGGCTGCTTTTGGTTGGGTGCTGTCTGCCAGCAATGAGAAGACAACTGACAGAAAGAAACCACAGACTGACCAGAGTCTCTGCTGCTTAGCCAGACAGCCTTCAGGAATATGTTTTCGAATTTAAGGGATTCATATCCCGAAAATGTCTTCCATGGAACTATAGTCTCATGTGGTTGGTCGGTAATGAAGTAGTAAATCTACATAGGGCCAACTGTTTTCTTCTACTAAGGGAGAGTCATTTACGTGCTGAAAACTCTTGTGTGGAGATTTTCTCAAATGTGTTTGACCTGTTGACGTTCTTTGAATGAACGCTGAGTGAAAGCCTTGGGTGGTACTGGTGTTGCCATGTCCTTGCTGGGACAAATGCCCAACCACAAGCAGCTTATGGGAGAAAAGGGGTTTTTCGGGCTTACAGATTCCAGGGGAAGCTTCATCCTGGCTGAAGAGGCTGGATCACACCTGTACTCATGCACAGTGAGAGGTAACAGTCGGCACTCACAAACACAAACAGCCAAGGCTCAAGTTGGTTATCAACACACCTCTTAAGGCTGGACTCAAGATTTGTCCCTAGTGACAGACTTCCTCCGGCAGTCTGCTGAAGACTAAGCAGGGAGAGTAATCAAAAATACCTGAGTCTCAGGGCTGGAGAGATGGCTTAGCAGTTAAGGCATATACCTGTGAAGCCTAAAGACCCTGGTTCGATTCTCCAGGTCCCACGAAATCCAGGTGCACATGGCGGCGCATGCATCTGGAGTTCATTTGTAGTGGCTAGAGGCCACTCTCCCTTTCTCTCTTTCCCTCTGTCTGTTGCAAATAAATAAATAGAAATAAAATCTAAAAAAAAAATCCCTGAGTCTCCATAGTTCCTAATTTCAGACATGGGTTCCTTTCCATTAAGCAGATCACTTAGCCAATCAGAAAGCTATCAGTTACCCACCAAGGCTGTGTACCACTATTGCACTTGTTTGTACACCTTGGCAGGGTGTTAGTTTCTGAGTCGCTTAGACTCCTGGTTGTTCAGACCATTGTTGGCCACTTTCTACCAGTAGCTCATGTAGCTCCTTCCAGCACGCTATGGGCTGTCTGGGGTCTGGCTCTCTTCCAGATTCCAGCCAGGTCTGTCTGTGTTCCGTGCTGGCAGTATATGGTATCTTCAGCAGTAGGGTCTTACCCTTTGTTTCAGACCCCGAGGAGATAAACTACCCCTCACACTTCAGTTAAGCCCCAGCTGAAACCACAGAATTGTGGAGATGAGCAAGAGTGCTGCTTCCATGCTGAACCTGATAATCAGAGCCAGGGTCAAGGTGACAGACCCTGAGGACACTCAACACCTACCAAAGCAGAGATCCAGAGGCTCCTAAGAGCTCACCACTGAAGTAGACTTAAAATACACCCACCACGGCTCAGAGGATTTTGCAGAAGAGGGGGCGGAAAGCTTGTAAGAGCCACAGGTTGAGACATCATGGCCAAAGGCATTGTCTCTCGCAAGGCATAATCCACAGCCCCATGGGGGTAAAGAATACTTGCAACCCCACTGAGAAGGGCTCCTAGCAGAGTGGGGGCAGGGGCGAGGGAAAAGAGGATACCAACATATGATGCATCCACACTAAGTATGTCTGTACTTAATAAATTTTTTAAAAAATACCTGAGTCTAGGGCCAGGTGTGGTGACACACTCCTTTAATCCCAGCACTCAGGAAGGCAGAGGTAGGAAGATTACGGAGAGTTCGAGGCCACCCTGAGAGTACACAGTGAACTCCAGGGCAGCCTGAGATACAGTGGAATTCTACCTTGAAAAAAAAAATAACTGAGTCTATGACAGACAGACATTGACATTCAAGCCATCACAGATGCATGCTAAGCAGCTGTTCTCTGCGGTCCTTAACCAGTCAACAAGTTTTCCAAGTGCTAAGATTCTTCCTCAAATTACCTCCAGTGGCTCTTCTCCATTCCGGACTTACGTTGATGACCCTCAATATTGGAAGTAGTGAGGAGACAGAGACTTGCCCATGGGAACATGTATGTGTAGTTCAAAATTCAAAGCTTGCTGGGCATAGTGGCGTGGTGGCGCACACCTTTAATCCCAGCACTCGGGAGGCAGAAGTAGAAGGATCATCATGAATTCAAGGCCACCCTGATACTACATAGTGAATTCCAGGTCAGCGTGGGCTAGAATGAAACTCTACCTTGAAAAACAAAAACAAACAAAACAAAACAAAAAAAAATTCAAAAAAAAATTCAAAGCTCATTCACTACCATGGTTATTTATAACTGCCTTCTTGTCAAACTTTCAAGAGAGGAGTAAAGAAATGCCAACGGTTAGCTTTATGTAACAAAGGAAAGTTTAAGCATCAAGAAGTTAAGGGACTCAGAATCAGATCTTTATGAGGTCTTGGGAATTGGGTCAGACCCAGTCTGAAGTGTTTCTGTGCCCTCCGATGTACCATAGCCAATGTCTGCAACGCCATTATCTGAAAAAGAAACAAACAAGAACATGGCCACTTTAAAAAAAAAAAAAAAAAAAAAAAAAAAGGCCCCTGGTATCCATCAAAGTGAACTGGGAAGTAAGAGAGTGTTCCGGAAGGGCCAGTTGTCTGGTCTCAGACAAGACAGTTACTCTTGGTGGACCTTAGACTCCTCAAACACAAAATGAGCAAACAGGGTTATGTGACTCTCTACCTAGATGAATTTAATATCTCTTTCTTAAAAAACCTTTTATATGCACATAGCTTTTCCTGAGGTTACAGAATACCTCCACCTTTGAGCTAAACATTTAATATCTTCCATAATCTATTGCAAATCTCTTTGCTGCTTTTTTTTTTTACTACTGTCTACCAGAAACTGTCTGTTCTTGTTCAGTTTTTCATGTCACTGTCACCTGAATAATTCTCTCTCTTCCCATCACTGAGCTCTTATTTGTGATTCTGGAAAAGAGTCATTTCTGGAAAATTCCTTATCACTTTTTTTTTCCCAATGTATATCTATCCATGTCTTATTTTTCAGGATTTGATTCACATAGCACATTCCCCTGTGATCTCCCTGTTAGAATTCTAAACTATAGTAAATTTTTTCCTCGTCAATTTTCTGTACCAATAATTCTTACACTGCTACTTTGGTTCTTGGAACAAGACCTTGTATATTTAAATATACCTATTTCTCCCAGGTAAGAGTTGTATATGCTTCTGTGGCCAAGAATTCATAGGCTTGGGTAGATTTATCATAGTTCTTTGTATAGCATAGTGTCATAGTCAGCATCAACGTTTATGAATCTCTGGATATTAATTAATTATGGAGGGACTATATATCTATTACAAACAGCTGCTGGGGGTCATATTGTTGTCTTCAGCTGTGAATAGACAAGAGCACCTCTCTTTGTGTTTGTTACAGCCCTGAGCTCTTGAGGGACAGAGGCTTCTGGGCCAGGTTTACGAGCCCGAGACTTACCCATGGAGCCCTAAGAGCTGGAGCAGCATATGGTTTTACTATTCAAAGACCAGGGGCCTATAGCTCCATGTGCTCGGGTCACAGGCTTGTCGCTCTTGCTGCCAGCAGCCCAGCACCTAGTGTCACAGCTGTGTGTGTTTCAGGACTTTTCACAGCTCTAGGAACCTTTGCTGCTGACCAGAGCTTATAACTCACTTTCAGTTCTTCAAAGCCTCTTGGCTTTTGCTCTGGTTAAATTTCTGTTCCTGGCCAATCTCTGGAACTGTTGGGGTAACCTACTTTATGCTGGCAAGTGAGTCTGTGGCTAAAAGTCACAGGAATTCTTCTGTTATTATTATTTTTTTGAGAGAGAGAGAGAGAGGAAGAGGCAGAGAGAGAGAGAGAGGAAGAGGCAGAGAGAGAGAGAGGAAGAGGCAGAGAGAGAGAGAAAGAGGCAGAGAGAGAGAGAATGGGCATGCCAGGGCCTTTTCAGCAGCTGTGAACTAACACTAGACACATACGCCCCCTTTTGCACATGTGTGACATTGCACACTGGCATCACTTTTGCGTCTGGCTATACATGGGACCTGGAGATTTGAACAAGTGCTCTTAGGCTTCGCAGGCAGGCGCCTTAACCACCAATCCATCTCTCCAGCCCTCTTCTGTTAGTTTTGGGTGTGTATTCCATCAGTTTAGCCCACACTACTAATGTTAAAACTGTAAGTCGACAAGAGAGACCTCTCAGAAGAAGCCTGTATTGGAATCTAATGTTGCAATTCTGAGGAGTAGGGACACTGGAGAGAGATCTCCCAGAAAACTCAAAATTGTGTAAAATTGCCTCATTCTGTTAGAAAAAAGACAAAAAAAAAAAAAAAAAAAAAGAAAATTGCCAAGTATGTGCATTGATTATAATTTCCAACAGTTATAGCACAGCTTCAAGTTGCACTAGTCATAAACCTTACTTATGAACCAATCACTGGCTGTGCTTAATGTTTGTTTGTTTGTTTGTTTGTTTGTTTGTTTTGAGAGAGATAGAGAGAGACAGAAAGAAACAGAGAGAGAGGAAGAGGCAGAGAGAATGGCTGGCGCCAGCAGTCTCTCAGCCACTGTGAACAAACTCCAGACAAATGCACCCCCTTGGGGGCAAGCACGACATTGCACCCTTGCACCACTTTTGCGTCTGGCTAAATGGGGACCTGGTGATCAAACGGGCATTCTTAGGCTTGGCAGGCAGGTGCCTTAACTGCTAAGCCATCTCTCCAGCCTGGGTTTGTTGCTTTTGTTCTGTTGGTCTTTTGCTGTGTCCCTGGCAAGGTGCTCTCCCTCCCACCCTGAGTGAGAATAGTCACAAGACGAACAGGGGCATCTGAAGGTCAGCAAAGCTGGTCTTTCCTGGAGTGCGGTCTGCCAAAGCTGGGGCCAGTTACATGGAGCCGTCATGACCGGAACAAGGCAGCCTGAGCAGGCGTGATGACGTCAGCAGTGGTCCTGGTTGTACCTGTCCTTGCAACTAAGGTGGAGTTTTAAAAAAATTTTTTAAAATATTTTATTTGTAGTTATTTATTTATAAGAGAGAGAGACAGAATGGGCACACCAGAACCTTCAGCCACTGCAAACAAACTCCAGACACATGTGCCAGCTTGTGCATCTGGCTAATGTGGGTCCTGGGGAATCGAACCAGGATCCTTTAGCTTTGCAGGCAAGTGCCTTAACCACTAAGCCATCTCTCCAGCCCTCTTTTTAAAAAAAAATTAATTTATTTCATTTTATTTAGAGAGAGAGACATGGATAGAGGGAGAGAGAAAGGGCCCACCATAGCCTTCAGCCACTGCAAATGAATTCCAGACACATGCACCACCTTGTGCATCAGGCTTATGTGGGTCCTGAGGATTCAAACCCAGGTCCTTTCGCTTTGCAGACAAATGCCTTCACTGCTGAGCCATCTCTCTAGTGCATGGGATGGAGTTTTTGAGACTGATAAGTGGAGTGTTCAAAACAAAACTACGAGGGGGGGTGGGAGAGATGGCTTAGCAGTTAAGTGTTTGCCTGTGAAGCCTAAGGACCCTGGTTCGAGGCTCTATTCCCCAGGACCCACGTAAGTCAGATGCACAAGGTGGCACATTCATCTGGAGTTCATTTGCAGTGGCTAGAGGCCCTGGAGCACCCATTCTCTCTTTATCTATCTGCCTCTTTTCTCTCTGTCTGTCACTGTCAAATAAATAAATAAAAATAAACAACAAAAAAAACTTAAATGGAAAAAAAAAAACTACATTGAGGGCAGATGAGCCAGTTGCCAAAGAAGGCTCTGCTTGGGGAACCGCTCCCTGCTCAAGGCAGCTGGACACTGGGGCAGGTCTTGTAAGCTGTCAATCAGCCAGCAGTCTCACTCCTGAAAGCTCTTTTCCATTTAAGACATCAAGTGGTCCTTATAATAAAGATCTGGCCGATGACCCATAGGGAAGAGGGGTTTCTTTCCATCCTGAATTCACATTTGCATCAAACTAGAAGCTCCGTCACCAAAGTCAAAATGGTGAATGCTCAGCAAACTCTGAGGAAAGTGATTCTGAGATCTTAAAATGCCTGCACCGAACTCTCTCAGATGCCAGTGGCCTAACTTGTTCAAATTAGAAGTAAATCAAATTCCTTAAATAGGAAAAGGACAGTCTTCGTTTTTTTTGTTTTGTTTTTTTTTTTTTTTTGATTAAAAAAATTCATCCAAGTATCTGGAAAGATGAAAAGGAGAAATAGATGAAGCAGTCCTTAATTTAGTTCAAGAAGTGCTGATAATTATACCTTTAGAATTCTCTCACTTTCACTTAAAGTATATTTCTTTTGACAGATACTTCATCTTAGAAATTAAACATCTATAGATAGTTTAATTGTGTTTTCTAGACTCCTGATTTGTGCCTAAAGATATTCTTTTTTAAATTAATTAATTAATTTGAGAGGGAGAGAGAAACAAGCAGATAGAAAGAGAGAGAATAGACATGTTAGGGTCTCCAGCCACTGCAAATGAACTCCAGATGCATGCACCATCTTGTGCATCTATTTTACATGGGTACTGGAGAATTGAACCCAGGTCCTTAGGCTTTGCAGGCAAGTGCCTTAACTGCTAAGCCATCTCCCCAGCCTGCAAAGACATTGTTTAATGGACTCTACTGATCAGCTATGTAAAGGTCTCATTGTCAGATGTTTTATAGTTCATGTCTCCAGTGATCTGTGTATTAATTCTGTATTTATCTTCTGCCTACCTCTCCAATCAGGTCAGCGTCATGACCACAGGAAGTTTAACTCTCCTGGCTTCAACACTCCATGTGGCCATGCATTAGTCACCACTGTATCAGCAGGGTCTATGTAGTTCTGTGCAAATAAATTTAATTAACATTTACTTTATTTGCAGGATCTAATACAAATCAATTTTATTCATCATTTGTTCACCCATTGCACTTTTTAAATATATTTTTAAAGATTTTTATTTATTTTATTTGAGAAAGAGAGAGAGAGAGAGAATGGGTGCACCAGCAGCCTCTCAGCCGCTGTGAATGAACTCCAGACATGTGCGCCCCCTGTGGGCAAGTGCGGCATTACACGCTTGCATCACTTTTTGCATCTGACTAAACCTGGGCCCTGGAGATTGGAACCAGCATTCTTAGGCTTGGCAGGCAGGCGCCTTACTCGCCAAGGCATCTCTCCAGCCCAAGATTTTATTTTTTTATTTTTTATTTATTTATTTATTTATTTATTTATTTATTTAAGACAGAGAAAGGGAGAGAGAGAGTGAGAATGGATGCACCAGGGCCTCTAGCCACTGCAAACGAACTCCAGATACATGTGTCACCATGTGCATCTGGCTTATGTGGGACCTGGAGAATCGAATCAGGGTTCTTAGGCTTCACAGGCATGCACCTTAACTGCTAAGCAATCTCCCCAACCCACCCATTGTACTTTTAAAAAATAGAATTTTTTTCTTCTTGCAGTGGTTTTTTAAAGTGAGTGTGAATGGAGAAACTAGAAAAGGCAGGAATCTAGGCCACCTACCAAATGATCATGAGGAAAACTACTTCATAGCTGTTTGCTGGTCACTGGATGTAAAAGTCAAAGGAAAAAGATGGATCCAAATATGATTCTGTTTAAATGTCCTTACAATTCCTACAATTAATTTTCTTAATTATCTTTATGTTTCCAGCTGCATTATAAAATAGATTCCTTCATCAAATCTCTCTAGAGTCTGGGTATGATTGACAGCCTATGCTTCTGTGACTCTTAAATTCTTCCACATCTGTGGAGAAAACACTGAAGGAGACTTCTCTGTCATTCTTTCTAATATTGGACAAGTTTTAGAAGCAACGATGAACGTGTCCAATGAAAAGTCAGAATGAGCTGAGAGATGACTTAGCAGTTATTGCACTTGCCTGAGAAGCCTATGGACCCATGTTCAACTCTGCAGATCCCACTTAAGCCAGACGCACAAGGTGATGCATGCACAAGATCGCACATGCGCACAAGGTGGTGCACGCATCTGGAGTTCCATTACTGTGGCTGGGGGCCCTGATTCCCAACTCTCTCTCTCACTCTCATTCTTGCTCTCTGTCATTAAAAATCAAGGCCAGGGCTGGAGAGATGGCTTAGCGGCTAAGGCGCCTGCCTGCTAAGCCTAAGAACGCTGGTTCCGATCTCCAGCAGTTCCAATCTCCAGGTCCCACGTTTAGCCAGATGCAGTGAAGCAAGGTCGCAATGCCGCACTTGCAAACAAGGGGGCGCACACATCTGGATTTCGTTCACAGCAGCTGAGAGACTGCTGGCGTGCCCATCTCTATCTGTCTTCCTCTCCCTCTCTGTCTATCTCTCTCTGTCTCTCTCTCCAAAAATAAATAAAAAATAATTTTAAAAAATTTAAAAATCAAGGCCAGTCTATTGGGCTAACCTCAGAAAACAAAAAGGTCAAAATGCCCTTGCATATTTGACCAGAGACTAGACAGTCTATGGATATGGTACTGACAATTTCCCACCCCATGTCCATTTCTATCTTGTGTCCTCAGGCAATTTAGATCAGCTATCACAAGCGACATTCCCAGCTAAGTTGGTCAAGTAGCAATGCGATGTCTACAAGAGGTGTCCAAGATGCACGGAAACTACGCCTGAGCTGTACCGCATCTTGACCGCGTGGTCAAGTCAAGGTGGAGCGGTTTTCAGTCAGTTCTTGTGCTGGAACTGGCCTTCCATCCCTGTTGCTGGGATTATTTTTTTTAGATGGCTACTGCTGTTAGTCCAGTGTGTCTCCCCACGGCATGAACCAAGTGAAGGCACTAAACTTAAATATCCTTGAAGCCACACTTGTCCTGAACACTGGAGAAACTCCTCAGTCACAGTTTGCTTTTATGAAATGGAGCATGTGGGCTGAACAGCCCTCAGATAAGAAAAACTATTATTTATTTATTTTTTATTTTTTTGAGAGAGTGATAGAGAGAGAGAGGATAGAGAATTGGCACACCAGGGCTTTAGCCACTGTAATCAAACATCAGACAATTGCGCCACCTAGTTGGCAAGTGCTACCTTGCACTTATCTCACCTTTGTGCATCAGGCTTACATGGGATCTGGGGAGAGTTGAACATGGGACATTAGACTTCGCAGGCAAGTGCCTTAACCGCTAAGCCATCTCTTCAGCCCAAGAAAAAAAAATTTTTTTTAACTTAGCAGCTACAGTGGTTGAGTAAAGTTTAAATTTTTCACTAGGTTATTTGGAAAAGTTCTTTTTTTATTATTTGATAAAATAGGCCGCACTATAACCAAAATTACTTATGAAATCTACAGAAGTATGAGCTGGTATTGATACTGTACATTTCGACAAATAGGAAAAATAATTACTATCATCATTGAGCCACTATCAATGTCAGACCGTCACTAGGGTTGCATTAGTAAATGGTATCATTAAATCTTCACAATAGTCTTGCCAGTTCAGTATCATAGGTTATTGTTAAACTCAGAATTGTTAAACCAGGGCTCAAACACCACACAGCCATTAAATGACTCAATCACATTTAAAACCCAGGGGTGCCTAACTCCTTAGCCTGTTCCTTGCCCATTTTAAGGCTTTTGAACTGATATTATTATAACTTTACTGATACAGGTGTTGCTAACTCGAGAGATAAAAATGGGTACATAAAGGAGTTATTGTGAAGCACAATTTTTAATGCAAACAGCAGGGCATGGCAGTGCACCCCATAATCACCAGTGGGATCAATGCAAGAATATCAGGAGCCCAAAACTCAGCAAGTCTGTCTCTAAATAAAACAAAGCAAACAAAGCTTTTGTGCAAACCTCTGACTTCTCTAATCACACCTTTCTAGAATATTCTTGAGAGAAAAATGAGCAAAGTTAAAGTGTTTACCCTATCATCACTCTGTTTCCTTTATTTGTGAAAATAAAAATCATCATACTCTGAATAGAAAATAATAGAATAAATGATTTTATTCTTCTGCTTGTTACATATAACAGGAAAATAAAATTAAAGCATTAGAATAAGAAAATGAGGAGTTTACTATTATCACTATATGTTATTATAACACAAAATACTGACTTAGGAAAAAAAAATCATTGCAGGGCAAAATTCCAAAGATACGGTATATGAGTATTGTATTCATAATTAAAATTAGTCATTTTTAAATTATGCCTAAGAATAAATGCCATTTTCTAAGAAAGATGAACAGTAAACTACTAGAGCTTTTTGTAAAAGAACATTGCTATCCAATTAATTCCAAAGCAGTTTCAATTATCTGCCCTTAGACCACTGTCATCTAGCCTCCACTGATGATTTCAGAGACAGAGACTCACTAAAGCAAGGCTCCAAAATTTTTCTTAAAGGATAATTATGAAGGGAATGTCTCATAAGGGACTAAAGTAGAAAAAAGCTTCTAAAAATGAGCAAAAATGAAAATAACAATACGAAAGAAAGCCACCCATAGATTGTTACATATTGTTTTAATTTTGATAGGCACCTCCCCACTGGTTTTTTTTTTTTTGTTGTCTGTTTATTTAACATCACAACTTCTCACATGGTAAATAATACAAGATTTGGAGGTTGGACATTTTCCTGTATGAACATTTTTATTAGCAGTCAATATGAACTTTTAAAGACAAGCTTTCAAAGTCTTTAGAGCGGCTGGGGACGTGGCTCAGCAGGTAATGTCACTTGCTGTGCACGCATAAGTCACTGACAGTGACTCGCACGCCTGTCACCCCAGCACCCAGGGCTTCAGAGGCAGGAAACACTGCTTAGCCAGTGAGACCGTGAAACAGCAGCTCTAGGGCCAGTGAGAGACTCCATCTCCCGGAAACAATGCAGAGGAGTGATTGAGAAAGACACCTGACAGGGCACGCACATCTGCACGCACGTGTGCACACATCATAACACCACACACACACACACACACACACACACACACGCACTGAATAGATCCCCCAATCCTAATACATACACACTACATTTTCAGAAGTGGCAGGCGGTATATCAGCCGTCCTAAGGACCCCGACCCTCCATCTGTGGGATCCGCTGTTATCGACAAATAAGCAGAATCAAACCTGAGTTCGGTTCAACCATACCCATCTGGCTACCGCTGTAGAAATGCTTCCTGGCTGAGCAATCCCAAAACATAACAGCCTTCTGTGCAGTGAAGATGTATTTTTGTTAGACTAAATAAATAACACTAAGTTGAAAATAAGGAAAAAAAGAAACCTCAAGAGATGGGAAAATCCGCCTTCCCACTATAGAAATGAAGGGTTCAATGCAATTCTGCCAGAGGAGACAGAAGAGGTTAGATTTAGGAGCTGATATTTAAGATTGAGATGGTGACTGTAACAGACAGGGTAACAGATGCTGGAAACAAAGATGAGAGAAGAATTAGGGACGACTGTCTCACTTTTATTATGATGACGGAAGCCAGGAAACCCTATTCATGGGGATAAGTAATTCAGGGAAGAAGCGGGTCTTGGGAAGACTACTGTGATGTGATTAGTTATGTGAAGATTACAAAAGTCCTAGGGGGTTGGAGAAATGGCTTAGCAGTTAAGGCACTTGCCTGCAAACCAAAGGACCCAGGTTCAATTCCCCAAGACCCATGTAAGCCGAATGCACTTGGCAGTGTATGCGTCTGCAGTTCTTTTGCAGTGGCTAGAGGCCCTGGCGTGCCCATTCTTTCCCTCTCTGCCTGCCTCTTTTTCTCATAAATAAATAAATATTTAAAAAATTAAAAGAAAATGATTTTTGAAAGCCCTAGGAAAGGCCAAATGCGATTGCCTTATAGGCCAGTGAGTTTACAGGTCTTGCACACACACACACACACACACACACACACACACACACACACACACGCACTGAGTTGAAACTATATTGATCTGCTAGGGCTTCCAGAACAGATTACAATTAGGTGACTTTCTGGAAGATCAAGGTGTCAGCAGGCTTGTAAATACCTTCCTGCTCTGTGCACTCGTGTCTTTTTCTCTGGGTGTGCTTATCCCTGGAAGACCTTCTTTTCTTACAATGATACCAGTCCTGTTGCTGTTGGCCCAGGAATCCCCCCTCGTGACCTCATTTGACCTTCATTTCCTCCGTAAAGACCTCATCTTCAAATCCGAGTCATGTCAGATGTGATGGCTTTGACATATGATGGGAAGCAAACAAAACCCAGTGTATCAGAGAAACATTTATGATAACAGGGCAGACGTCATTATCATCAATTTACAAATGGGGAGAGTGAGTGTGAAAGGAAGCTGCGGCAGTCACACAGAGAGTATCTGAAATTGAGTGCAGGTGGTACATGTCTGGCAGTTATGGGATATGGAGATGCATGCCCATGCAGTACACTCTGAACAATACCAATAATAACATCGTCTAAGTCAACAACAGACAATTAGACAGGTAGGCTGTGGAGGCCTCACAGGACACCAGGAAGTCTTTATTGAGTTTCCAAAAGAAATGGGATTAAACGATGCTAACCAGCTTCAAGGGACAAGTTCTTTCGTGACTATGTACAAGAATGGCCCAGAAATGTTCGCAGGACATCAAACACAGCTCCAAGTCTTATGGATTGTGTCCCAGGGAACCTTTCATGTCTTTATGGGATCAACCGCACTGTTTGTGACTCGGAAAAAGGAAGGGTGCAGAAGCTTTCTCCAGCTGTGATCTGAAGCTCAGGTTCCGGGAACATTAGCTATTTCAAAGCCAGCCTTGCCTTACACCTGCCCCTCCAGCTGTGTGCAGACACCTGGATTATTCCCCATGCAATATGATGCTTATCCAGCTATCATCAGGGGCTGTGCAAGAACAGAAGGCTGAGAGGTAAAGGGGCTTTTGGTATTAGGTTGCTCTTCTTAGGACACATTCATATAGCAAAGGAAATGTCTCACCTTAAAAGAAATGTTGTTAGGGGAAATTTATGAAGACGATGTTTGTATTCTGGGGAAAAATAAGGCTGGAGAGATGGCTTAGCAGTAAAAGTGCTTGCATGCGAAGCCTAAAGACTCATGTTCAACTCTCCAGGTTCCACGTAAGCCAGGCACACAATGTGATGCAAGGTCATACATGCGCACAAGACGGTGCACACATCTGGAGTTCGATTACAGTGGCTGGGAGCCCTGGTTTGCCAAGTCCATGTCTCACTGACTCTCATCTTGTGCTCTCACTCTCTCTGATAAAAAAATTTTTTTAATAAAAATACACTGAGTTAGTAACTTACAGCTATATTTCTAAGAGAAAGGGCAAACAACCTATTGGGCTAATTTTAAAATTCCATGGGCATGCATTTGAACATTAATTATGTGCCAGCAGAATTCATTGCGCTGTGGTACGTGTGCTGATGTTACATTTCTCTTCTGCCACAACTTGGAGGTATTTGGAACCAAGGGCTCAATTAAGATGGGCATTAAGGAACATGTGTTATGTGGGCACAGCCATCTGGATTCTTGGTCCCAAATGCAATCTCTGTGTAACTTCCAGCAAAGTTTCTTGCCCGTCCCCCCGCACTCAATACTACCCAACCCTATCTCTTGTCTCATTAAACATGAGAAGCCAGACTGAAGTGTGGTGTTGGCCTCACTTGATGAAGTGAAGAAAAGATACAGGAAGGGTAAGATGAGTGGTTTGTATTATCAAAAGAGAGCCCACACATTTTAGTCTATTCACCTTGCAAGATAGGTAAGCTTTATGTGTATTTCAAACCAAATTATGTTTAGATTAACAATGTCTTGGTTAAAAATATTGAAATTGGTGCCTGGGGAGATGGCTTAGCGGTTAAACACTTGCCTGTGAAGCCTAAGGACCCCAGTTCGAGGTTCGATTCTCCAGGACCCACTTAAGCCAGATGCACAAGGCAGCGCACACATCTGGAGTTGGTTTGCAGTGGCTGGAGGCCCTGGCATACCCATTCTCTCTCTCTACCTGCCTATTTCTGTATCTCTCTCTCTCTCTCTCTCAAATAAATAAATAAAAATAAAATATTTTGAAAAATATTGAAATTGGCTTTTTTTGAGAGAGAGAGAGAGAGAGACAGAGACAGAGAGAGACAGAGAGAGAGGGAGAGGAAGACAGATAGAGATGGGGGCGCCAGCAGCCTCTCAGCTGCTGTGAATGAAATCCAGATGCGTGCGCCCCCTTGTGGTCAAGAGCGGCATTGCGCCCTTGCGTCACTTTGTATCTGGCTAAAGGTGGGACCTGGAGATTGGAACCGCTGGAGATTGGAACCAGCGTTCTTAGGCTTAGCAGGCATGCGCCTTAACCACTAAGCCATCTCTCCAGCCCGAAATTGGCTTTTTGAATGTAGATTTGGCAAGGAGTTTATAGGTAGCAAAGGCAAGTGAAATGAAGAACTTGGAAAGGACAAAGACAAACCTGATAGTGTCTGGTAGTTTAGAAAACAGGAAGCAGTAAGAAGATACTAAGGCAGGAGAGATTGTCAGTGGTACCACGGAGCTTGACTTCTCTCCCTTGGTACTCATTTCTTTAGGCTTTGGCGCAGGGGGAAAAGAGAAAGAGAAACT
The DNA here is from genome assembly GCA_036365145.1 of Orientallactaga sibirica. Lineage (NCBI taxonomy): Eukaryota > Metazoa > Chordata > Mammalia > Rodentia > Dipodidae > Orientallactaga > Orientallactaga sibirica. Next base: position 4,076,746 of record JAEOAD010001989.1, read on the forward strand.
CAGTGTAACGGTCAACTGCAATCTATGAGCTTGGTTTCTCCACCAGGTCAATGCTATCAAAGCTGGTGGCATTGTGGTTATCCGCTGAAGCTCTTCAGGCGGAATCTTCTCACCAGTATATCTGGGTTTGGCTCCGCCTCTACCTACACACAAAGTGGGTCACATATATTGCATTCCACGAGCTTGTTTGAACCCCGGGGAGCTGACACCGATGCTGTGAACTTATTTGGGGTGTGGGAATGCAAGCGAGTCCTTCCCATGCCTCTTCTCTACGCCTTATTTCACCTGCGTGGTCACACAATCCCAGGGAGCTTTTCAGCCTTCTCTTAGGACAGAAATCTCACCTGCAATGAGGTGATGGGCTCCCGTCCTTGCATCTTCCAATCACTGTAAAGTGCTGTCTGTGAGCTTCCCTTCTCGGGGAGCTTTGAAAAGGATAAATTGCATAATGGAACCACTCTATTTCTCATTATAGCGATGACTTTTGGCTTTCAATCTCATCTATGTGCTCACATCTAGCAGTACTCTGCAGCAGGCATAAGCTTGCTGTACCACAGCCAGTCAGTCCATTTCCTGAACGGCCTTGCTGTTTTCATTTGCTTAGTGTGCGGTAATCTGAAATACACATCATCTATTGTCTTCTCTCTCATCTTAGAGCCTTTCTTTATTTGAGACAACCCAGGATGGCCTTGGACTCTCAATCTTCTTATCTCAACCTCCCAAGTACTGGGGTTATGGGTGTACCCCTCCACACCCCGTGTAATTTTAGATCATTGCAGATACCCAGCAAGACAACGAGAAAAAGTAAAATTTGACCTGCTGTATCACATGGTTCCTCCTCTAAAGCCATTAGTTCCACTCAGTGCGCCAGGGATCCAGTGGACCACATCTCTCTGTTTCCCAGAGCTTACATGCGGGCCTGCCCTATGTCCTTCTCAGGCTTCCTTTAGCCCTGAAAAATCTGGCCCTTGCCCCGGATGCACTCATTACTATAAGACACTCACTGAGATCATCTCCTTTTGGATACACAAACATTTGGCTGAACAAGCTAACAGATGGCACATAGGCCTCTTCTGACTTCTAAATGAGTCTAAATGAGTCAAAAAAGAAGTATGCTAACCTAAGAAAATAACAATAAAATTTCAGCAATATGAGAGAATATCCATGTTCAAAGGAGCCTAACCAAGTTATTTTAGAAACCTCTGGGACTTTTTATGATCCTCGAGGGAAAGCTATTTTCGATTACTTTAACAGTCTGTTTTACCTGCAGTTGTATGTTGAAATTGATCACTTCTCTAGTTCACTCTAGCGGGATCATACTTGGATCAAGACGATTCTTGTTTATCTTCAGTAATTAGGTCTGCCCCAATTATCTTCATGGCTACCACTGGAGACATGCACACACACAAAAAAAATATGTTCCACATTCTGAAGGCTGTTTGAACAAACTTGTAAAAATAAAAAAAACTAAAACAGGGCTGGAGAGATGGCTTAGCAGTTAAGGCGCCTGCCTGCTAAGCCTAAGAACCCGTCTCCAGGTCCCACGTTTAGCCAGATGCAAAGTGATGCAAGGGCGCAATGCCGCACTTGACCAAAAGGGGGCAAACACATCTGGATTTCGTTCGCAGCAGCTGAGAGGCTGCTGGCGTGCCCATCTCTATCTGTCTTCCTCTCCCTCTCTGTCTCTCTCTGTGTCTCTAAATCAATCAATCAATCAATCAATCACAGGAAAACAGGAAGCATATGAATTTGGAATGTCCATCCATGCTTACCATAGCAACAAGCAGCCCCAGTTTGTCAGTGGCTTACAGTGACTGAGATTCAGTGCTCTCCACAGTGGCAAAGTAGGTTGCAGACGTACGATCCTGGTGCTGTGCTTGCCCAGCCTACGAGCATCCACACTCAGCTCTGCCCCACATGATCCTCTTGTCCCAGGCCCTGGAAACCCTCATGGGGCTGGAAAGATGGCTTAGTGGTTAAGGCACTTGCCTACAAAGCCAAAGGACCCACGTTTGATTCCCCAGGACTCACATAAGACAGAAGCACAAGGTGTCACATGTATGTGGAGTTTGTTTATAATGGCTCGAGGTCATGGGGTGCCCATTCTCTCTCTCTCTCTTGTCTCTGTCTCTCTCATTCTCCCTCAAATAAATAAAAATAAAATATTTTTTTTAAAAAGAACAGAGCAACTCTCTCATCTATGTCTCTCTCATTCTCCCTCAAATAAATAAAAATAAAATATTTAAAAAAAAACAGAGCAAAAATTAAGGCATTTTTGAGGCAAAGGGGGTTGGATGGTGTGAATCCTCAGCTCCGCCCTGTTAGTAGACTGGAGAAATATGGCCCTTACAGACTTGACCTGGGGTTCCAGCTTGTGTCCAGAAACAGCTGGAAGCCAGGAGACAAAGTAGAACAGCTCTTATTTCCAAGGAAAAGTCTCTACTTCAAGCTCGTTAAGGTTTAGTGGCCATCTTAGGTTTCCTGAGTCCCCTACAAGCCACTTGTTTTAGGTAAATAACTTCTTGATAAACATGCTCTGTTGTCTAAGTTAGGTGTCTGCACTCTTTCTTTCTGCCTAGCATGCCAAACCCTGTCAAGGTCTTCTCTCTTCTCTAATCAACTAGTTTTTATGCGTTCATTTTCTTTATTTTTTTCAATTTTTAAAATTTTGTATAGGTGTATAACGTTTTTCTTATTTCCCCAATTACCTTTTGTTATCCTGTTGCCCTCCCATTAACACTTCTTTTTTAAAAAGAAAATTTATTTATTTGTTTTCAAGGAGAGAGAGAAAGAGAGAATAGGCACACGGGTGCATCCAGCTTCTGCAAAATGAACCCCAGATACATGTGCTACTTTGAGCATCTGGCTTCACGTGGGTACTGGGGAGCTGAACTCAGATCATTAGGCTTCTTAGGCAAGCACCTTCACCACTGAGTCATCTCTCCAGCCCCCTTCTTCTTGCCCATTAGGCTCCACCTTACTTTCATTCCTCTTTTTTTAACCCATTAAATTAAATTTCGGTTGCTTGCCTGACCTTGGGTGGAAGGTTATTTACTGTGGAAAGTTACCAGCAGCTACACCATTGACAGAGAATAGTCTATAACCACTCAAGGAATGTGGACAAGATATTTTTTCAAATCACAGCTAGATCTTACCAAAGAAAGGGATGCAAAAGCCTCTGAAGGGCTGGAGAGATGGCTTAGCAGTTAAGGCGCCTGCCTGCTAACCCTAAGAACCCGGTTCCAACCTCCAGGTCCCACATTTAGCCAGATGCAAAGTGACGCAAGGGCGCTCAATGCTGCATTTGACCACAAGGGGGCGCACGCATCTGGATTTCGTTCTCAGCAGCTGAGAGACTGCTGGCGCGCCCATTTCTATCTGTCTCCCTCTCCCTGTCTCTCTGTGTCTCTCTCCAAAAATAAATAAAATAATAATAATAAAAAATTTTAAAAAGCCTCTGAATTTTGAGATTTATCTTAGAGTTGGTATGTGGTCACCTTGACTACATCTTAAATGCCCGGTTTTCTAATGACCTTGATAGTCACTTGATCTGAACTTTCTATTTTTAGACATTTTATTTAGCATAAGTAGGACTGTTTTTCTTAGGCTGTAAAGTCTTTCAAAAAAAAAAAAAAGATGACTGTAATGCTCAAGGGACAGTGGCCAGCTAACGTCCCCTTTCTTACGAATAGAAGCAATCAGCAAAAACCACAGCATGAAGGACTTGCTGCATTCTTAAAGTGAAGCTCGCTGACACACAGCTCAGTAATCCTCCCTCTAAAAGTGCGTAGCACAACTGTTCCTAGAGTTATTGAAACTTAAGTGCCACATTCATTTTTAACGCCAGTTAAAAGGGTATGTGCCTAAGGGTGTAGGAATAAAATAATGGGATTTGTGTGGCCATCTCCAACAGTGTGTGATTTCCTTTTTACAGTATGTAAAAACAAAGTCTTTATACCACGAGTGCAAAGCTGTACAGTCCGAATTGGTTCACAACAGGAGAATGTGTAATGCTTGAACATTTGAATGAAGCCCCTTCTCAAAGAATAATCACAACAGAAGACATTGAGTTTTCTTAGCTCTGATGTCCTTTAGACACGTGGCCACATATTCTCTACACATCTCCTCTGTGCTTTTATTTTGGGCTTTATATCAAGCTAAGGATTTCCTCCTAGAGAGACATGCGAGCACATGGCTTAGAAGAGAAGAAATAAAGTAGTGTGAACATCAGTTAACTGCAGAGTCCTAGACGTCCTTATGCCTTTGATTCTGAAATCTTTCCTTTCATTATTTTACCAAAAGTTGTGAATTTTATTTGTGCAGAATACCTGTTTTTTTTATTTAAGTACACATATAGTTCAATCCATTGGGTGGTTATACATTTATTACTGTGTTAGTTTGAATGTGTGGATGGCCCCATAAACTCAGGCATAAACTTGAGTCTCTGGGACTGGAGAGATGGCTTAGTGGTTAAGGTGCTTGCCTGCAAAGGCAAAGGACCCAGGTTCAATTTTCCAGGACCCACGTAAGCCAGATGCACAAGGGGGCGCATACATCTGGAGTTCGTTTGCAGTGGCTGGAGGCCCTGGCGTGCCCATTCACTTTCTCTCTCTCTCTCTCTCTCTCTCCCCCTGCCTATTTCTGTATCTCTCTTTCTCTCTTAAGTAAATAAATAAATAAATATATTTTTTTGGAGAGAGACACAGAGAGAGAGGGGGAGAGGAAGACAGAGATGGGTGTGCCAGCAGCCTCTCAGCTGCTGCGAACAAAATCCAGATGTGTGCGCCCCCTTGTAGGCAAGTGTGGCATTGCGCCCTTGCGTCACTTTGCATCTGGCTAAACGTGGAACCTGGAGATTGGAACCAGTATTCTTAGGCTTAGGAGGCAGGTGCCTTAACCGCTAAGCCATCTCTCCAGCCCATAAATAAATATTTTTAAAATAAAAACCTCGAGTCTCCAGTGGGTGGAGTCCCACTGGGGAATAGGTATGCCACTAGGGGAAGATCTTGGAGTCCAGGCTTTAAGGAATGTTTGGAGGCAGATTTTAAGTCGAGCCTAAGGTGTGTGGAGAGCTGTTTGTGCTTTCTGGTGTTGGTATTGGTGGATATCTGATGGTGTCTTTCTGCTTGTGTTTATGGAAAGGAGCCAGCTTCTTCTGCCATTGATGGTGTTCCCCTGGAATTTGTAAGTCTAAAATAAACCCTTTCCTCCTATAAACTGCTTTTGGTTGAGTGTTTGTCCAACAGCAAGAAGCTAAATATATGTATATGTGTGTGTGTATATATATATATATTTATATGTATATGTACATACATACATACATACATATGCATATATATCTATCTAATTTTTTTTCAAGTTAAAACATTTCAAACACAAGCCAGGAATGGTGGTACATTCCTTTAATGCCAGCATTCAGAAACAGAGGTAGGAGGATCACTATGAGTTTGAGGCCAGTCTGGGATTACAGAGTGAATTCCAGGTCATTCTGGTCTAAAGTGAGGTCCTTCCTCAAAACACCACCACCCCCCAAAAAAACATGAGTATTCAAGGTGCAGGAAAATGCTGGTAAGCACTGACATGGAAAATGGAAATACTCTATCCACCAATCCCATACTTCATGACAGCTGACTAAAATACAAAATAGTACATTACCACAGTCCCATAGTCTACAAAGCTCTGCGAGAATCCAAATGGCATGCAGTTCCAAAAAAAAAAAAAAAAATCAAGAAATTGCACATGGGCTCGTATTGGCACACATTAAAATGCACATTTTCTCGTAACGTGATCTATGATTGCCCTGGCATTTCTAAGCCTTCATCATAGGGACAAGGAGATAAAAAGTCTCACCTATCTGTCTTCCACTGAAAATAACCAGGCATCAATCCCGAAATTTTTTACTGTGATACAGCATTATAAACTAACCCTAACCCAGCAAGATGCATCTTCCAGCAAGTTCTACCTCCCAAAGGCTCCATCATTTAGGGATTATGTGTGGCGCTTCATCGTAAACACATATGGCCATAAGGGACATTTTACATTCAAACCACCACAATGACCTTGGGTTTCTGCACCAGGGCTAGAGTTAGAGGTTGTGCCACCATGCCTGGTTTTTATGGTGCTGGGGCTGGAAATTTGGGCTTCATACATATTAGCCAAGCACTCTGTCTATTGAGCTACATTCCCAGTTCAAAGCATTTTCATTTCTTCACATAATGATCAGGCTTCCAGGTAAACAGATGCTGACTAGGGGAGGCTGTAAAATGTAGATGCATTCAAGTTTCTAGAATGCTAGTACATACACTTTCAAGTCTGTTAGCCCACTCTGTGTTTTATACAAATCTAGACAACAAGAATTATTACTTTGCTGGGCATAGTGGTGCACGCCTTTAATCCCAGCACTCGGGAGGCAGAGGTAGGAGGATCGCCATGAGTTTGAGGCCACCCTGAGACTACATAGTGAATTCCAGGTCAGCCTGAGCTAGAGTGAGACCCTACCTCGGAAAACCAAAAAAAAAAAAAAAAAAAAAAAAAAAAAAAAAAAAAAAACAATTAATCCTTTTTGGACAGATTTTAAAAAATAAAGTTTCAGGGCTGGAGGGATGGCTTAGCAGTTAAGGCACTTACCTGCAATGTCAAAGGACCCAGGTTCAATTCCCCTGACCCATGTAAGCCAGATGCACAATGTGGTACAGGTGTCTGGAATTCGTTTGCAGCAGCTGGAGTCCCTGGCCTATTCCCTCTCTCTCTCTTTTCTCTCTCTCTCTCTCTCTCTCTGTCTCTGTCTCTCTCATAAATAATTTTTAAAAAAGAAATAATATTTCAGCCTGATTAATAGTCTTACAAGTTGTAGAATTGAGTTCTGAATTGTCTTAAAACAAAAACTGAGCTCTTGTTTTTCCCGTGTTTCCCTCCAAGTCAACAAAGGGAATTGCTAGGGATGAGAAGGAACAATGCATACGTGTGTGACAGAATTGAAACATTGTAATTTGGAGAAAAGGTGGGCATCACGGTTAAGTCACAATATAGTACCATTGTCTGTAAAATCGATTTCTAAAATCCTTTGCCCATATTTTAATAAGTTAAAGATTTTCTTGGGATAAGTGTTTGCTATAGAATTAAGAAGTCAGAAAGAAGAAAAGGTGCGTCGTGAATTGAGATGAGAAAAGGCAGCATCTTATTGATTCTTTACTCCGAGAATCTCATTAGCTATCAGGTGGAATTTGATGCCTGCCAACAAATAAACATTTTCCCCCTTGCTAAACTGTTAAAATGCCCAGAGCTGCCATGCCGGATTGGTCTCAGATGTTCCTGTTTTTGCTCCTGGAGGTGGTTACAAAGCAGCTTCAGCTCGAAGAATTCTCTTTTATTTCCTCCAGGTTGCTAACAGATGCAGAGAATGAAACTTATTTTAAAGGCTGGTATCAGAAACTACTGGCTGCTCTCCAATTCTGTGTCGGAAAAGCCTTGAGTGATGAGCTTTCCAAGGAGAAGAGACTTGTCAAAATTCTGGAAGATATTGGGGACAAAGTTAAATCTGCCAGTGACCCTCAACGACAGGTCTGTGAAGAAATCAATCTTAACATAATGAAAACTACTTAACTTTGGACCGATTTAATTTTGTATCGCAGAACAACATGCATTACTTTCTCATAAAGAAAAACCTGCCAAGAAGATATCAACTTATAGGCAATTTGAGAGGGCTGGGAGATGGCTCAGTGGATAAAGCACAAGCAAGAGTATAAGAGGATCTGTATGTCTACAGAGAGATGGGGTGGGTGGCGTGGAGACTGGAGAACCTACGTTGCTGAAACTCATGGGCCAGCTGACATATTGAATTTACCTATGAACAAGGGTCCTGCCTCAAACTAGATAGAAAGCGAGGACCAACCCTGACAATTGTTCTCTGACCTCCACAGGCACATTGTGGCAGGTACACACACACACACACACACACACACACACACACACACAAATACACACACACGTTCACATACATACCAACAAATAAGGATAATTTGAGTAAAATTAAAAACAGTAGCCCAACTCATATTAATGAAAGAGAGTGTACAACTTCACCTAGATTTTCCTAAGATGGCCTTAAAGAAAGTCATAGTTGATTGACAATTCTTATACATGTATATAATATATTTTGATCATAATGTTTTCCCATTCCCTTCTCTTGGGCCCACTCCTCATCTCCCTTCCACTGACCTTTTTTTATTATTTATTTAGTTATTTGAGACACAGAGAGGGGAGAGAGAGAGCATGAGAACGGACACACCAGGGCTTCTAGCTACTGCAAACGAACTCCAGATGCGTGCACCACCATGTGCATCTGGCTTATGTGGGACCTGGAGAATCGAACCTAGGTCCTTAGGCTTCATAGGCATGTGCCTGAACCGCTAAGCCATCTCTTCAGCCCTCCACTAACCCGTTCTTTATCCCAACTCATCAAAGCCATATTTTTCCTTGTTTCTCTTTTTATTAAGTAGAAACTTTGTGTGGACACATCATATGTTCATATCCTCATTTCCCTCCACCCTGCCCCCACTCCACTCAGGACCCTCCTTAGTGGCATTGCTGCTATTCACTATGGAATTGTGGGTTATGAGTTGTGAGAGCAGCAGTCAGTCATTGTGGGGGCAGGGGACAAGGTTTCTGGATATTCCCCCCCCCCCCGTGTCTTTTACCTTCTCTCTGGCCCCTCTTCAGCAAAATTCCCTAAGCCATATTTTTTTAAATTATTTATGTAACATCAAATTTAACAATTAAATGACAAAAAATAATAGCACAATGTATCACAATATTTGTGTATTAAGATTCACCAATAGGCATGGCTGGAGAGATGGCCCAGCAAATTAAAGGCACTTGCTTGCAAAGCATTGTGCTCCAGGTTCAATTCCCCAGCACCCAAGTCAAGTCAGATGCACAAAGTGGCACATGTGTCTGATATTCATGTGCACTGATAGGAAGCCCTCAATTATCCATTCTCTCTCTCTTTCCCTCTAAAATAGATAAATAAAACATTTTAATAAGTAGATTCACAGATCACCATCAAACTATTGTAACTTTTTCTCACTGACATCACACTGCCCCCAGCTTTTCTTTTCCTTAATCTAAAAGAACATTTGCTCTGCGTAGTTATCTGCATCCTTAGCTTTTCTCACTGATAGAAGCTGTTTTGTGAGCTCTCTTGAGTCCAGCGCTGGTCATGCAAGGACGTAGTGCGCATCCACCCATTGCATTAGCTACACTGCTCAGTAACAGTTGGGGAATTACCACCCACTAGACTTTAAGGATAAATGACTAAAACATGAGTCTTGTCCTCAAGGAAACTCATCATGGTTGGCGCTCACTGTCTAAAATCAACGTCGGTCTTCAACAAAACGATATGAAAAGATAACAATGTGCAAAGGGTCCCAAGATTCTTTCCCAGAGTATATGGTTTTTCCTACTGGAAGTTGATTCATTTAACTGAAATGACAGAAGCTCTGCTGTGTCGCCTACAAGGGAATAAATGGAAAACAAAAAGCTTAAGTGTGGGATTTGTTTTTAAGTAGGAGCTATATAAACATCGTATGCATGGAGAACCTTCAGGCATGTAATATAACAGGCACTGCAAATCTTTAAATCCTCTTATTTCTCCAGGACATTGATTATTTTCTAATGTTAGAAGAAAAAGTCGACAGCCAGTAAAATCAATTGATACAAAGCTTCCAGAAATTTCAGAATGGCTCTGTCTCTTATCTAATGTTTTTAAAACCCACGTAGTTAAGGTACACTCTACAGTTAAATAATCCTGGAATTTTTTTTTTTTTTTTTAACAAGTTCCATCAAGTCCCATAGTGACACTGGTATTAATCACGCAAGTAAATGCTCTTCTCTTCCTTAACTGACAGCTTCTGTGAAAATACCTTTTCACATGAAAATAGGAAGAGAAAAAAAAAAAAACAAGGGGGATTGCTGACAGCTATTTTTTTCTTCTACTTAAAAAAAAAAAGTGCCAAATTGAACCTGGCTGTACAAAACAAAGAAGTGCTTTTACTCAAAGGGACTGCAACCTGTTACTCAGACCCATCGGCTGCCCCCCTTAGATTTCCTTTATTCCAAAAGAAATTATCAGTAAGGGATGATGGGTTTATTCGGTTTAGTAAAACTAGGGGGAAAAAAGACTAGTTTCCCTCCCCTTTCTGGTTGTAGGGTTACAGTTTTATAGACAAGATGGAACAAATGCCAGGAAATCTGCATATGCTAATTTAACTGTGAGGTAAATTGCCAGTTTAAGGAAATCGTCTTCCTAAGAGGTAAGTTCCTCCTCTGGGCAAGGCTTTACTCTGTTCCTCCTCCAACAGAGCAGTCCTGGGGAAATTTTAATTCTTTGAGGGTCTGTGGATTGGGTTCCTGTGTCAGAGCCAAGATTCCCCTCTGTGACACTCATCAGGAAGACCCATTGTATACTAGAAGGAGGACAGACACAGAAAGATGTCGTGGTGTGAATCTTTGCCTCATCCACCGGCCTTGGTCTTCTAGAACCCAGAAGTGATGAGCTAGCTCCATTTTCTGTTTCAATGAGTCAGATTATCCTGGAGAACAACAGATGAGTTCATGGAAGTTTACTCAAAGCAACCCCGTGAGGAATAGGACAGGGGTTCTGAAGAGAAAGCTTGCAGTCTCATCAGACAATGCTGTTAAAGAGATTTTAGGGGAGGGAGCTCCTGCCTGGCTCCCACGAAGGCAGGCTTAGTTGACAAGCAGCCATCATGAGAGCTGAAATGGGGTTGTTTCTGATTCCCAGGTGGCAAGGGGAAGGGAGAGACTTTGAGGCTGCGGTTTCAGCAGGTGTTTATCAGGTAGGCAGGGCCTGAACAGCCTCTACCCAGAGACCTAGCAAGAGCTCAGAAACTCCTGAGAATTAATTAAACATTGATAATCTTGTTAATCCTCCTCTTCAGCACTGGGTTTAATAAAACCTACAAAACTAGGCTAAACAGAACTTTTTGTTGTTGTTTGATGATGAACTGTGACTAATTTATAAAAGATGCTCAGGGGCTGAACAAATGGCTTAGCAGTTAAGGCGCTTGCTTGCAAAGCCTAAGGACCCATGCTCTGCTCTCCAGAGCCAATGTAAGCCAGACACACAACGGTGAGGCAAGCGTAAGCTCGCACATGCCCACTAGGTGGCGCAAGCATCTGGAGTTCAATTGAAATGGCTTAGGCCCTGGCATACCAATACACTCTCTCGAAAAAAAAAAAGATGCTCAGGTTTAGAGATGGTGTTTGTGGTCTCATCTTTCCACAGATTCTGTGAAGTGTGAGAAGATATAAGCTTCAGAAATATACTCTAATAAATCTGTTCACATAAACTATTGCTCCTGACAGCATTATGCCATCGAGGAATTTGTCATTGTTACTCCTGTATGGAATTTTTTTCACTAAAACTCACTATTCCTTTTAAGTGTAAATCCTGAGAAACTACGCTTTCAAGAACTTATCATTAAAAAAAAAGATCAACTTAATAATTACTGAAAGCAGAGGCTTCATTCTGGTGGGCCACAGGTCAAGATCAACCCATTGTGCTTTGTTTGATAAGCGCAGTGCGTTGCTGGGGATGTGCTTTAACTGAACTGGAGGTCACCGAGAAAGGACACACACCCTGGTTCTCCATTTTCACAGAACTCCCCACTGTCCTTGCTGGACCCTCATACATGACCCCATTAGCTAGCTGACCCCAAAGTCGTTCACACACGTGACTTCTGAGTCCATGAGCTGATTTTACCACAAAAAAAGAGGTCTAACTTGAAAGGAAGAGATGAGTTCATTACAATTTCTTTCAATGCCATTTTCTAATTATTTTTTCTCACAGGAGGTACTAAAGAAAGAGATTGGCAGACTAGAAGAATTCTTTCAAGACGTACAAGCTTGTCGTCTCCCTCTGAACCCCGCCCTGAACGTGAAAGGCATTGATCGCTCTGTAAGTTCATGTATTCAGTAGATAAACGGAGTCTTTCTGCTTTGCATTGCGTACTTCACTGCATGTTTGTATTTTGTTTATGTGTGCTGCTACGTGGGTGCCAGGGGTCCAGCTGGATTCTCCTGGTTCCCCCAGAGGTATATTGGGAACAACAGACCCATGGGCAACTTTGTGTTCAGCTTTAGTGGGTGCTGGGAAATTGAACTCAGACTGGCAGACTTGCAAGCAGGCAATACTTCATGCTTTTAAAACAGAACAAAGAATTCATAAACAGATATTTCAATTACTTTAAGAAGAATTGAATCGCATCTATACTGCGTATTCTGTTTGATGCACTGTGACCATAAGGAATGGTGACATTGTCCTTGTGTGGTCTGATTTGTTGGTTTGGAAGCAAATTATGAATCAACTCACAGGAGGAAAAAAAAAGAAGAAGAAGAAAAGTACTTCTACACTGAATTTATTATTTGCACTTATAAAAGGTGGTTGATTTTGCGACCCAATGCATGCACCATTTCTTAGTTCCCTTTGAGTCACTAAGGGATGGACCAGGTGGGAGAGTTGATAATGTCATGCTTGAATTATACTGTGTGCATGCTTAGAATAGTAACATTGATCTTTAGTTATGCTCTCTCCATTTTGATTCAGTTTTTCAAATGCACTGCTGCTCACATACCAGTGTGTCACATTACGTAGTCTCTGATGTTGCTCATGGTTGCAAAGCCTTTCCCAGAATTGCCAGGCTGAAGGCTTTCCGAGTCTCCTCTTCCTAACCCTCGGCCACGTGGTGTCTCCTCAGCCACCTTTGTCTGACAAGATCATCCCTTCTCTTTTGTTCCTGCTAAGCCTTTTTATATCCTGCTCCTCAAAATTTCGGAGCAGAAAGACACTAACAAGGAAAACGTGACTGATAAGTGAGATTTTTCAAAGGGAGAAGGTTAAGCTATCATGCGTGGAAAATAAATGATATTTAAGTCATAACACAGCAAAGAAAATAAATGCAATATTTAGGAGAATTTTTATACTATTATTAGCAAAAAAATGTAAAAGGTATATGTAAAAATGCTAATGACTTATTAATATCATCATCTTTGTGATTTTGTTACTAACAAGACCTCCTAGAAACTTCCCACATATGCTTCATGAGCATAAGTTGAGAAGAAACACGATAAGGTATCAAATTTTGTACACTGACATATCCATCTATACTAAAACTTAAATCGTCATTAATGCTTACAAAATTTTCAATCATTGACAGTATTTAGTAACAAATGCTGAGGATAGATAGAAATTCTAGATAGAGATGGCTTAGCAGTTAAGGCGCTTGCCTGCGAAGCCTAAGGACCCATGTTCAACTCTCCCGATCCCATATAAGCCAGATGCACCAAAGTGAGGCAAGTGCAAGGCCACACATGCCCACTAGGTGGCACAAGTGTCTAGAGTTCAATGGCCGAGGCTGCAGCCAATTCTCTCTCCCTAAAATAAAAAATAAAAATAAATAAAATAGAAATTCATCATTTTAAGGATATAGTGTCAATATACGAAAACAGGCTAAAAAAATCTAGTTTTTAGCTCTTGCTTGTGTGTGTGCATGCATGTGTGTGCATATGTGTGTGTGTGTAGTTTGCCTAAGGGGAGGAGTAGAGTGATTTTTTTCAACAACAATTATAGATTCATTTGGCTTACCCAAGCCTTAGTGCTATGGAGTGGCTCTTGAATATGCCAAGGGGAAGCTGGCTGGTCCAGGGCTCATGAGTCTGGGAGTCTCCATCCCTCATTCTACTGCTGAGACCACACGCATGCCTTCCTTCCTTGCTTGCACTGGCAGACTCATCCTGACATTCAGAACCTTCCCTAAATAGAGCCACCTCCTGGTCCTATTTTCCCTAATTTTGTGCCCGAAACCAGGGCTGGGCATCTGTGGATACAACAGTGACAAGACAGACATGGCCCTATGACACTGTCTTCCATTCCTGCTGAGCAGTGAGGCAGTGAGATGAGAAACTGTACAGCTGAAATGAATGTGGGAGAGTTCTCAGTTCTAATGGGGACCTCATGAAATATCAGAGAATCCGTGCTGAGGAGAAGCCTCTCACACACATGGAATGAGGGTGGCAGGGTCTTTAGTCGGAGAACACACTTTATTCAACACCAAAATCTCCATCTCAGGACAAAAACACATACATGCAGGCAGTCCTAAGTTTAGAATCCTTAAGTGTTGACTACAAGTATATTCATGAGGAAAATAATTCTTTTTGTATGCAGTGTGGCAAGGCTTTCTTTCATAGTAAATTCTGATTTGATGTTACAGACCTCACAAAAAGAAAGGAGAAAACAACCTCTTTAAATATAATATCAATGGAAAACCTCCGGTCAAAACTCACACCTTGGGGCTGGAGAGATGGTTTAGCAGTTAAGATTCTGTGTGCTCTTCCTAAGGACCCAAGTGCAACTCCCCAGGACCCACGTAAGCCAGATGCACAAGATGACGCATGCTTTTGGAGTTCATTTGCAGTGGCTAACGGCCTTGGCATGCCCATTCTTTCTCTATGTACCTCTCTCTCTCTCTCCCTTTCAAATAAAATAAATAGGGGCCTGGAGAGATGGCTTAGTGGTTAAGCGCTTGCCTGTGAAGCCTAAAGATCCCCGGTTCAAGGCTTGTATTCCCCAGGCCCCACATAAGCCAGATGCACAAGGTGGCGCACGCATCAGGAGTTCGTTTGCAGTGGCTGGAGGCCCTGGTGCGCCCATTCTCGATCTGCCTCTTTCTCGCTATGTCACTCTCAAATAAACAAACACAAAAAAAAAAAAAAAAAAAGTAAAATAAATAAATACTGAAAATATTTTTTTTAATTAGGTTAAAAAACGTGACACCTTGGGATGGAGAGGTGGCTTTGTGGATAAAGCACAAGTATGAAGACCTGAGCACAAATCTCCAGCTCGTAAAGAAATATGAGGCAGGCACGGAGGCCTCCTGTAATCCCAGGATGCAGGAGGCACAGATAGGGGGTCCTCCAGCAAACTGGCTAGACTAAGTGGGTGAGCAAGCTCTGGGCTCAGTGATAGACTCTGGCTCAGTAAAGATTAAACAAGAGTGTGTTCAGCCAGGCGTGGTGGCACACACTTTTAATCCCAGCACTTGGGAGGCAGAGGTAGGAGGATCGCCGTGAGTTCGAGGCCACCCTGTGATTACATAGTGAATTCTAGGTCAGCCTGTACTAGAGTGAGACCCTACCTCGAAAAAAAAAAGAAGAAGAAGAAGATGAAGAAAAATGTGTTCTAGGAAGACAGTTGAACACAACTTCTGGGCTCTACACTTACACGCAGGTGCACATGCTTTCACACACATGTGCACATGTGCAGATACACAGGCAAAAAAAATCACACCTCGTTATACACACTGGTAAGTTATACTTCATGGTTGTAATGGATGTGGGGGGTTCTTCTGCTACAATGCCAGTCTCACGGTATGTCAGAGAACTCATTCCATGGAGAAACCTTCCAAATGCAATGATGTGGGGAAGCTATTTTGGGCGGGTAAATCCACAGCCTACCGAACGCCAGAGAGTTCGCGCTGGAGACGTGTGCTACCAAATCAGCAAGTGCTGGAAAATCTCCATCCTCACTTCGTTCCCTCTCAGTTCGCTACACTGGGGGAAGAACTCGGGTTTGGATCATTTCTCAAAGACAGAAAGCCAGTTTCTTAGATTGGAGTTATGTTCTCTTGATAAGAATTCTCATCCAAGTCTCTTCGGGGAACACTAGTTATGATACATAATTCCTCATTTCCCTTTGAGTCCCTGCAGAACGACCAGGTGAAGAAGTTGAGAGTGGCTTGATGCAGGCCAGCTCTGTTGTGGAAAACAAGCACAGACATTTGTTTACTTGGTGTTTGTTCTTCGACTGCTTTCAGATCGGTGTCAGTCATGTGTGCTTCTCAAATCAGAGGTCCCACCTTCTCTTCTTCCACCCTTGATCTTCCTTTACCTCTGGCAGATTTTCTGTGTTTTCCATTTGTGTAAAATCATTTTTGAAGACTCTGATTCACTTTTTCCAATCTCTTTACTACGGCCTTCCTTAATAATCTACTTTTTTATTATGTATTATTAATTTTATTTATTTATTTGAGAGAGAGAAAAAATATGGAGAGAAATAGTCAGGTAGAGAGAGAGAGGGAGAATATGGGCATGCCAGGGTCTCCAGCCACTGCAAATGAACTCTAGATGCATGTGCCACCTTGTGCATCTGGCTTACATGGGTCCTGGGGAATAAAACCTGGGACTTGGGCTTTGCAGGCAAGCACATTAGCCACTAAGCCATCTCTCCAGTCCTTATTTATTATTTATTTATTTATTTTGGGAGAGAGAGACAGAGAGAGAGGGAGAGGAAGACAGATAGAGATGGGTGCACCAGCAGCCTCTCAGCCACTGCGAATGAAATCCAGATGCGTGCGCCCCCTTGTAGGCAAGTGCAGCATTGCGCCCTTGCGTCACTTTGCATCTGGCTAAACGTGGGACCTGGAGATTGGATCCGCTGGAGATTGGAACCAGCGTTCTTAGGCTTAGGAGGCAGGAGCCTTAACCGCTAAGCTATCTCTCAAGCCCTTATTTATTATTTTTGAGAGAAAGAGAGAGAGAGAGAATGAGCATGCCAGGGCCTTCAGCCACTGCAAAGGAATTCCAGATGTGTCTGCCCTCTTGTGGCACATATGCAGTACTGCGTGCTTGCACCACTCTGCCTCTGGCTATGTGGGACCTGGAGATTTGAACATGAGTTCTTAGAATTGGCAGGCAAGCCCCTTCACTGCTGAGCCATCTCTCCCAGCCTTAATCTACTTTTTAAACTTGCTTGACCTTTCCCTACCTAGAAAAATCCTGTTCTCCAAGTATTTGCTAATTTGTGTCTTCACGATCTACTTCACCTCCAAACAACTTCCTTTATCAAATACTCCTTCATCCAACTGATGAGTTGCTGTGTGAATGTTCAACTTCATGTATGTGTATATCCTTCCACGCCAACTTTTACTGGCTATTTACGGATAGATATGGTGTTTTTTTTTTCTATTAGCATGAAGACAATGGCTTGTGAATAGTAGTTAGTGCCCATGCATATATATATATATATATATATATATATATATATATATATATATATATATATATATAATAGCATTATATAATAGGTATTATATATTATGATTTTTATGATTGGCATGACTTTCCACAAATATGCCTGCTACATGTGAAAACCCCAAAGTGACATTAAGGACGTGGCTCGGTCCACACCTTCAGTCTCTTTTTGTCCTCCCTACACTGGGGCTATAGCATAGAAAGCCTCACTAACTGGATTACTGAGCTTGGAAACCATAGATCAAGACCTTTCTTGCTAATACGGGATTGATTAATTCTTTTTCCTTTTTGCATGTGTGTGTGTGTGTGGTGTCCAGGGCTGTGTGTATGCCTATTCATATGCATGTAGGTGTGTGCAGAGGCCAGAAGTTGACGCCACATGCCTTCTTCAATCACTCCATACTGTACTTTTTTGAGACATGATCTTTGCTGAGCCTAGAATTTACTACTTCAGCTAAGGTAGCTAATTCCAGCAAGAAGTAAGGTTTCTCCTGCGTCTGCCGCCCCCGCGCTAGGACTAGAGGCACAGGCCACCATGCCTGGCTCTTATGTGGATTCGGGGATACAAACTCAGAACTTCATTGAGTGCACAGCAAGCACTTTATACACTGAGTCACCGCTCCGGTCTAAGGTTTCTTAACTCTACGCCACGACAAGTTCATACATCTCCCTCATTAACTGATTCTCACAGCAGAGATTCATGCTTCACAAGCAGCTTTAACCACGAAACTATAAGACTCAAACTGATTCGGTAAGCAAGGGCTTGTGTTTGGTTAGGGATTAGATTAGATTTATGTTGACAAGAAAGTTAAGAAAGATCTTTTGTTCTCAGCTTATACTGATTTCAGTTTATCCCAGATAAGAAAATGCAAACTGATCCTTTATTTTGCGTCGATGTCATATTTTACCGACTTGATGCACTGAATGCATCAAACTCCCATGCTTCCTTTAGAATTGATTTAGTGCCACACCTTCAATATGAACTCGCTATACTCCAGACAGCCTTACAACCTTCAAATAATTAGAAGGAAAATAAGCAGCAGGGAAAGTTGAGTAGAAAATGGTCACAAAACTGAAAATACAATTGCAGAATGTGACCAAAAGAAATGAGAAAAGGGGGCTGGGAGCATAATTAAGAGGTAAAGGCACTTACTTAAAAAGCCTACCAGCCCAAGTTCATTCCAAAGGCATCCATGTAAGCCAGATTAAAAAAAAAAAAAAAAAAAAAAAAAAGGCAGGGCTGGAGAGATGACTTAGTGGTTAAGGTGCCTGCCTGCTAAGCCTAAAAACCTGGTTCCAATCTCCAGGTCCCACGTTTAGCCAGATGCAAAGTGACGCAAGGGCGCAATCCCGCACTTGCCCACAAGGGGGTGCACACATCTGGATTTCGTTCACAGCAGCTGAGAAGCTGCTGGCGTGCCCATCTCTATCTGTCTCCCTCTCCCTCTCTCTCTGTGTCTCTCTCCAAAAAAAAAAAAGAAAAGAAAAGGCAGCACAAGTGTCTGGCATTGATTTGCAGCTGCCAAAGGTCCTGATGCACTTGTGTGTGCATGTATGTGTGCATACACACATACAAATAAATAAATATATTTTTTAAAAAATTAATGAAAAAATAATGAGTGAAGAGAGGTCAGGCTCTCTTCATAGACTGTTTGCCTGGCATGCACACATTCATGAAGTCCTAAATTCCATCTCCAGCACTGCAGAACCAGGGTGTGGTAGGGCATGCCTGTAATCCCAGGACTTAGGAGGTGGAGGGAGTAAAGTCAGAGGGTTAAGATCATATTC
Source organism: Orientallactaga sibirica (assembly GCA_036365145.1). Classification (NCBI taxonomy): domain Eukaryota; kingdom Metazoa; phylum Chordata; class Mammalia; order Rodentia; family Dipodidae; genus Orientallactaga; species Orientallactaga sibirica. The sequence goes on from JAEOAD010001989.1 coordinate 4,095,637, forward strand.
AGCAATATAATGAGTCTGGGCTGCCTTGAGATACAGGTGACTGTCACACCAAATAAAAATTAATTATTTGTAAGGAAAATACTCATTAACAGAAAAGAAATGTATTAATCATGCTTTATAATATTTTTAAAATTTATTTTAAAAGAGAAAGAAAGATGCAGGGAGAGAGAATGCTCACATCAGGGCCGTCAGCCACTGTGAACGAACCCCAGATGTGTGTGCCCCCTTGAGCGCACGTGTAGCATTGTGTTCTTGTGTCACTGTATACCTGGCTTACGTGGGACCTGGATATTCAAACAGGAGTTCTTAGGCTTCGCGGGCAAGCGCCTTAACTGCTAAGCCTTCTCGCCAGCCCTGGATTAATTTTTTTATGGCCCATTACTAGTGTCAAGCTCAATAAAAGATATCCCATCCCCGTTAGTTTATAGATGTCATAAAAATGAGATTTGTTACCTCTGTTTTACAGTGAAACAAAGACATGTTAATTAACTTACCCAGGGACTCACAGCTAATAAGACATAATAGTATGATTTGAATTCAGGTCTTTCTCATCTCTGAATCTGTGTTTCCTTAAAGTGTGCTCTAGGGAAGAAATGATTGATTTTCATCTGTTAACCAGCTAGCATAAATACAGTGTCTACACACTGCTTAGTTTATATGAACTTTAAACAAATGTCTACTGTGCCTTGAGGAAGAAATGGTAGTGGAAGGTTTTCAGTCTGTTCAAGCACAGTAGTTCCTCCTTCTTCATAGAGAATGTGTTAGAAGACTCCTCACACCCACCGTGAGTTCTTACCGAATCCTACATGTACTCTGTTTCTCCATGTCTCTGATAAAGTTTAACGTGTAATCTGGCCCAATAAGTGATTGATGGTGAAAACATAAAGCATGATAAAGTTACCGGCATCATTTAATTCTGCAAGTTAGGGTCATGGTCCAGAAAAAAGAGTCCCTTGAACCCAACACTGCCATCCCTGAGCAGCCAATCTCATACCACACTCATTCAATCTCATAGCCACGCCCATTCAATCTAATAGCCACGCCCATTCAATCTCATAGCCACGCCCATTCAATCTCATAGCCACGCCCATTCAACCTCATAACCAAGTGCATTCAATCTCATAGCCACGCCCATTCTAAGTAGCTAATAGTTGGGTAATATACTGCATGGATACATGCACAAAGAGATGTTTCGTATGCTGAGCAAGATAAAGTAGGATAGTGCATTGCGTCATCATAGGAGGATGCAAATTAAAGCTTAATTAATTTTGGAATTTTTCCATTTAATATTATTGGACCAAGGTCATAACTACTGAAACTCCTGAAAGCAAGATGGGGAGAAAAATCACAGTGTTATAAAGATGTGATTGATAGACTCGTCTGTTTATTTTTTGATGGATATGTTTCTTTGTTTCAAAGTATAAAAATAATTGCTGTTTCTCACCAGGCAAATTCTCCAAGGGACCATGATGTCGGCAAAGGAAGGCATTGTGTTGTATTTTGCTCACCGTTTCTCTCTCTTCTCTTCCTATAGGGATGCTCATATTTTACCTCTAATGCGTTGCCACTTAAGATAACTTTTGTCAATGCTGACCCAATGGGAAAGAACGTTGGCATTATTTTCAAGGTACAGTAACCCTCTGAAAACACCAAAATGATTCGTTGAGCAGAAGTATGGATTTGTTGCTCACAAAAGAACTGATTACAGCTATTTCCCTCTGGCAAAAACACAGAGCATGTCCCAATTATTTTAGGTTCAGCCTTTTTAAAGAATTACAGTACATGCCAAGCAAGCTTGCAGTAAATCACACATTACTGGGGCAGAGCCAGGAAAACTTCAATGTAAACCTCAGAGACTGTGTTTTAATAAGCAAAATATAAGATCACTCTTTTTTTTTACACTAGACCAATACTCCTTTATTTTTTCTTTCCAGGGTTTTTAAACAATATGTATATATATATATATATACACAAATATATATAGAGAGAGTTTATTATATATTATACAAATGTTATGTCATATATTATAATAGATATATATAATATGTGTGTGTATTAAATACATTTTCTGGATCTATACATTGAAATTCATGTCCCTGAACTATTTTTTGTAAAGTTAATCTCTATATATTTTTTTCTTCCATTTGTTCTTTATTTCTTTGTTTGTTTTTTTTTAATAGTTTGTTTATTTGAGAGAGAGAGAGAGAGAGGTACAGAAATAGGCAGGTAGACAGAGAGGGAGAGAATAGGCGTGCCAGGGCCTCCAGCCACTGCAAATGAACCTTAGATTCATGCACCCCCTTGTCCATCTGGCTTACGTGGGTCCTGGAGAATCGAGCCTTGAACCAGGGTCCTTAGGCTTCACAGGCAAGCGCTTAACCGCTAAGCCATCTCTCCAGGCCTGGTTCTTTATTTCTTAATTATGGACATACTTAGTATGGCTTATTGGTTAAGGCACTTGCCTGCAAAGCCAAAGGACCCAGGTTCGATTCCCTAGGACCCATGTAAGCCAGATGCACAAGATGGTGCTTGCTTCTGGAGTTCATTTGCAGCAGTAAAGGCCTGGGCACGCCCATTTGCTTGCTCTCTCTCTCTCTCTCTCTCTCTCTCTCTCTCTCTCTCTCTCTTTAAAATAAATTTAAAAAAGTAAATAAGTAAATAGGGACCAATTCAGTCTTCATTATGAATCTCATAGGAAAAGGAAAATGAAAAGTAGTAGCAGAGTTACAGCAAAGAGGCACTGACAAGGGAGGGCACAGATGATGAAAAGCGGAAGTTTAAGCCGGGTGTGGTGGCACACACCTTTAATCCCAGCACTCAGGAGGCAGATGTCAGAGAATTGTGCTAAGTTTGAGGTTCGAGGCCAGCCTGAAACTACGTAGTGAATTCCAGGTCAGCCTGAACTAGCGAGACACTACCTCAAAAAATAAAAAAATTAAAAATTTAAAAAAGGAGAGAAGAAAAGTGGAAGTTTGCCAATCATCCAGTTAAGTTTGTCAGTTATTCAACAAGGACTGAGTGCATCTCCAGTGGAGTCTCACTTTCTATTTTTGAAAATAAGAATTAAGATGGCCACACTGTTGCTTTGACCTACGTAGCAAACTTTATTGTTCCATAGCACCGTATTGTTTTAAAGATTTTATTTATTTACTTACTTACTTCCTTACTTACTTGTTTATTTATTTATATGAGAGAGAGAAAGAGGCAGATAGAGAGAGAGAATGGGCATCCCAGGGCCTCCAGCCACTGCAAACAAACTCCAGACGCATGTGCTACCTTGTGCATCTGGATTACGTGGATACTGGGGAATCGAGCCACAAACCTGGGTCCTTGGACTTCACAGGCAAGCACTTAACTGCTAAGCCATCTCTCCAGCCCGGCACTATATTTTTTATGAAGTAAAAATATAATGTCCCGGTCTCATCTGGGCCAAACTTTCTATGTATAATTTAGAGAATTTATTTTAAGCCAAACTGCTTATTTGTTTCAAGACACAAAAAATATCCATTCTTCAGGCTTAGTGGTTAAGGCCTGCAAAGCCAAAGGACCCAGGTTCGATTCCCCAGGACCCACGTTAGCCAGATGCATAAGGGGGCGCACGTGTCTGAAGTTTGTTTGCAGTGGCTGGAGGCCCTGGTGTGCCCATTCTCTCTCTCTCTCTCTCTCTCTCTGTCAAATAAGTAAATAAATTAATAAATAAATATAAAATGTTGATAAAATATCTATCCTTCCCTTTTGGGGCTTATAGGATTTCTTTCACTTCTGCTGGAAAATTGTCCCTTTATCATTTCTTATTATTATCAAAAACGATTTTCTCTGTGATCTCGCTGCTCGGTTAGTAAGAGAAGTCACTGATTCATGGTGTGCTGAATCATGTGTGTGCTATTTATAGCCTCGTCAAAAACTGCTGGCATTATAATCGCATCTCGGTGCATAAGCGTATGACAGGCCAGATAATCTTCGCTTCGAAGGAGCTCTGTCGAGGTGGAGTTTGAAACTTAGTAAACATGCTTTCTGCTTCTCTTGCAAAGACTTTGAAGCTAAGGAACTGCGTGGATCATAAATTGAGAGATGACTGTCCAGGGCAGCTTTTCAAGCAATGGTTTTCGTTTGATGGCCCAAGCTCCTGTAAACCACTGACAGGAAACATCCTGTTTTCTTTGATCTTCTATCACTAACACAAGGCCCTTTCAGGCCTAATAAAACAAGATACATCACCCTAAGCTCAAAACGTGTCTGAGAAAAGAAATGGCAAACCACCATATTCAAGTGCTTTTAAAAGAATGCCAGGAGAGGGCTGGAGACATGGCTTAGTGGTTAAGCGCCTGTCTCCTAAGCCTAAGAACGCTGGTTCCAATCTCCAGCTTCCACGTTTAGCCAGATGCAAAGTGATGCAAGGGTGCAATGCTGCACTTGACCACAAGGGGGCGCATGCATCTGGATTTCATTCACAGCAGCTCAAAGGCTGCTGGCACGCCCATCTGTATCTGGCTTCCTCTCCCTCTCTCTCTCTGTCTTTCTCTTCAAAAAATAATAATAATAATAATAATAATAATGATAATAATGATGATGATGATGATGCCAGGAGAAACCAGAGCCTGTGATTTTATTTATTTTATTTTTTTAACAGGCTGGAGATGATGTTCGTCAGGATATGCTGGTTCTGCAGATTATACAAGTGATGGACAGCATGTGGCTACAGGAGGGTCTGGATATGCAAATGGTCATTTATAGATGCCTGTCCACAGGAAAAGCACAAGGTCAGTCTAGATTAGAAAATGAGTTCGCTTGACATTACTTAGCCCATGCATTCGAGGGTAATATGCCACAAAACTGACAGCTTTTATTTTAGAATGCAAAGTCAAAGAACAGTTTTGCAAAATAATAAAAGTAATAAGCCAGGATAATTTATGCAAAGTACTATATGCTTTGAGATGTCAACTAGGACCTGGTGATCCAAAAGTTAACTAGGATAGACTTATGTCTCCCTTTAGGACTTCCAGCTTTCCTATGTGATCATGTGATCTCAATCTCCAAGTTAATGCTCCTTGTCACCCACTGTGATAACACCATAGCTCTGCAAAAGAGTCAGTCTGGGGCTGGAGAGATGGCTTAGCGGCTAAGGCGCCTGCCTCCTAAGCCTAAGAATGCAGGTTCCAATCTCCAGGTCCCACATTTAGCCAGATGCAAAGTGACGCAAGGGCACAATGCTGCACTTGACCACAAGGGGGCGCACGCATCTGGATTTCGTTCTCAGCAGCTGAGAGGCTGCTGGCGTGCCCATCTCTATCTGTCTTTCTCTCCCTCTCTCTCTGTCTCTTTCTGTCTCTCTCCAAAACAAAAATAAAAATTTTAAAAAAAGAGTCAGTCTGAAGCATCGGTTGCTTATCCTTGTGAGCTACGTGCCTGTGGGGGGCTTGTCATCACAGGATAGTGCCACACGACATGTTGCTGGCCCATGGAAACCCAAATTTAAAGTGGTGCACTTCTTTACTGAATGCAGAGCACTTTGGAACAACAGTAAGGTTAAAAAGTCTAAGTCTCCATCATATCCCCTCCTCTCTCAGTGTCTCTCTTAGTTTTGATGTCATCATCTTTCCTCCTATTATGATGGTCTTGTGTAGGTAGTGTCAGGCACTGTGAGGTCATGGATATCCAGACCATTTTGTGTCTGGAGGAGCACGTTGTAAGGAGTCCTACTCTTCCTTTGACTCTTACATTCTTTCTGCCCCCTCTTCCGCAATGGACCCTGAGCCTTGGAAGGTGTGTTTGAGATGTTTCAATGCTGAGCACTCCTCTGTCCCTTCTTCTCAGCACCATGGTGCCTTCTGAGTCATCCCAAGGTCACCACCATCTGAAAACAGAAGCTTCTCTAACCAAAAGTGAGACTAGATGAATATATGGGTATGGACATTAAGAGAAGTGCTTACTGGGAAGTTTGGTGAGCATAGTATGTACATTTAGCCAGACACCAGCAGACATTACACCCCTGGGGCTCATGACTACCCCTGTTGGAGTTTCAAAGGGAAAGTGGGGGGAAGGAGGGAAGTACAATGGGATATTGTCTACAATTAATGAAGTTGTCAATAAAAAATAAATAAATAAAAAAGTCTGGCTCAAACCACCACTAAGTCCAGCGCCACCTTTAATAGCCTGCTCTTCCAAAACAAATGCACTGGCTATCTACTAACACCACACTTGCAAGTTTGTATGTTTAAAGAAATCAGGAGGGCTGGAGAGGTGGCTTAACTGCTAAGGCACTTGCCTGCTAAGCCTAAGGACCTAGGTTCAACTTCCTGGATCCCACATAAGCCAGATGCATGAGGTGATGCACGCACACAAGGTGGCATGCATCTGGAGTTCCATTGCAATAGCCTGGCATGCCAATTCTCTCACCCTCTCATAAAATAATGCTAAATAAATCATGGAAATTCTAAGCACTCTGTGTGTGTGTGTGTGTGTGTGTGTGTGTGTGTGTGTGTGTATATATATATATATATATATATATATATATATATATATATATATATATATTTTGTTTTTTGAGGTAGGCTCTCACTCTAGTCCAGGCTGACCTGGAATTCACTGTGTATTCTCAGGGTGACCTCGAACTCACAGCGATCCTCCTACCTCTACCTCCCGAGTGCTGGGATTAAAGGTGTGCACCACCATGCCCAGCTTTGTGTGCATGTATTTATATATGCATTTAATTTCTAAAAGACTGTTGAATAGATGTAATATCAGTAGTAAAAAATGATCAAAGATGCAAACACTGAACATTCTTCTGTATTTCTTTTCCGGGAATAAATACAGAAAATAGAACTGACTCCATGGTTTAGGTTGTTCTGTCCAGTTTTGTGGTTCGGGGGCGGGAGGCTGGCTGTTAATCTTACATTTTGCAATGGTTGTTAGATTTCACATCAATCCTTATAGCTGCATATAGACTTCATGGGAGATTCTATGTACTCGTGCCATCTGTCGGTAGAGTTCGATTTTCTCTTTTTGTAATCTTCTTATTGGCATATATTCTTTCAATGCAGTTCAGCTTTCATAAAGACAATTTCTCCAACAGGATCCTGTATTTTGACCACACTCCCCTGCACACCTTCACTTTTCTCTCCTGAACCTTTCTCACGCTCTGGATAAGACTTCACTAGGTATAAATACCATATTTCCTTCATACATTCATGTGATTTAATTCCCTTATTCTGGAAGCAAAGCTACATCTTTTTTTTTGTTTGTTTGTTTGTTTGTTTGTTTGTTTGTTTGTTTTAGTTTTTCGAGGGTCTCACTCTGGTCCAGGCTGACCTGGAATAGTCTCAGGATGGCCTCAAACTCATGGAAATCCTCCTACCTCTGCCTCTTGAGTGCTTGGATTAAAGGCGTGCGCCACAACGCCCGGCTCTTTTTTTAAATTCAAGAAGGCATGCAACTTAAACCTGTCACTGGGAAAAAAACCCATCATTGTCAAGTTCCTAGGCACCTGAGATGCCAGATGCAGGGCACAGAATGGCAGCTCCCTCTGAAGGTTCGTCATGAATCACAGACCCAATCACTTTGATTCCAGGAGTGGGGGTGGGGAGCTCTCGCTCTGAGCCAAGTGCCCAACCCTGATTCTCTTCTAATATACTTGTTCCTTAAAAGTCCCCCATTATTGTGACAATAAAATTGTCATTTCTTACATTCTACTCTTCTTCTCATAGAAGTGACCTAATTTATTAATATCACAATATACATGAAAAGGAAGCGTAAAGCCAGGTGATCCAGGCTGAGCTTCTGATGTTACATAGATTATGGTCGCCTTAGAAACTGACTCAATCACAGACCCCAGTGGAGTTCTCTAGTGCCATCGACTCGTGTCCATTTGTCATCACAGCATAAAAAAAAAAAAAAAAAAAAAAAAAAAAAAAACTTTCAGTGCTGACAAAATGATTCAGCAAAAATGGCTGCAAAATGTGCAAATGCCAAAAGAAGTACAAGTTTATTTTCCATTCTTTGTCTCAATAGTGGTCTGTGATCTTAAGATTTTTAAAGGGCATTACAAGGGCAAAACACTCCTTGAATAAAAGTAGAGATTATTAAAAATGTGTCATTTTTTCGTATTTTATTTTCATTTATTTATTTGAGAGAGAGAGAGAGAGAAAGAGGCAGGAAAAGAGAGAGGGTGAGAGAGAATGGATACACCAGGGCTTCCAGACACTGCAAATGAACTCCAGACACATGCACAACCTTGTGTATCTGGCTTACATGGGTTCTGGTAAATAGAACCTGTGTCCTTTGACTTTGTCAGCAAGCACCTTAACCAACTAAGCAATCTTTCCACCCCACTGAGTCATTTTTGTAGATTAGATCTTGCTTTTAATCAGGTTTTGATGCCTATCTGATATCTGTTATTCAAAAATATTACATTTTAAGAACTTTTCCAACTCTCTAGTCATGGTGTGTGTGTGTTACATGTGTGTTACATGTGTGTTGCATGTGTGTTATATGTGTGTTATATGTGTGTTGCATGTGTGTCACATGTACACATGTGCTCTTGTGATCCCCGGTACCTCTCAGAGTTTGTTTGCAACTCTTATAATTGTAAAGATTGTGAAAATCGGAACATCTAGATTTTAATTGCTTTCGATGATTTTATTTATAAAATTTGTCTTGGGAGAGTTGTAAATACTGTTTAAACTGCTGTTCTCTATAAGATTGAAAAAAATCAGAAGGCTTGAAAATAGTTACCTGCTAATAACCTCAGGAGCACACTGAAAAGCCTTGATGGATGGATGGCCACTGGGGCAAAGGTCCTAGTGAAGTTCAATCAATATTTGCTCCCTTTTAAGAGGAATTATGTTTATAACTGTTTTAATGCTGACAAGAGGGAAGGAGCATTTCCCTACAAGGCTATTGTAGTGATTCTCTTCCCTCCCAGAAATCTCACATTAACCACTGTGCTTCCATTAACCTGAACAGAGATTTCTTTTTTTTTTTATCATAGACTTGAAAAAAAATTTTTTTTTTGTTACAAGACAGTATGTGGTTCACTCAAAACAGAAACACGTCCACTATATAAACTCAAGTGTCCTCCTGTAAACTGTAAGTGAGCATGTTGGAAACAATTTCCTCTCCTATTGACTGTAGGGTCGCCTTGAGATTGTCTATATTGGCTCTCTACCACCGTTCTGGAAACAAAATAAAAGCAGCATCAAAGCCGCTCAGATCCAAAACCAACAAATTGCTGTTATCGATCCCCAAGATTTAGCGAGAATGAGAAGAAGGCCTTGTAAGGAAAGGCTTCTGCAGGATGAGCTTGACGTGGACGAGGCTAATCCAAATGTGGCTGACCACTGCTGCTGCCCCGTAGATCACAAGACGTCTCCTCGGTGTCCCTTGTCCTGTGATCCGCTTCCATGATGTCTTTGCTACCATGCAGGTCTGATACAGATGGTTCCTGATGCTGTAACGCTGGCAAAGATCCATCTCCACTCCGGGCTAATAGGACCGCTGAAAGAAAACACCATCCAAAAGTGGTTCAGTCAGCACAACCCCGCCAAGGAAGATTATGAGAAGGTTTGTCCTGCTGGAACTAATTTTAAGTGATGTACTTAAGTAAGAATATGCTCCGGTCCATTAGATACTCTGATTTATGAGAAAGTCAATGTACTACACCTTGAATTCTACTGCTTTTAGTCATCGCCCTCGTAAGCGTGAGCCAGTTTAAATAGCACGTCAACTAGATAAAAGACCACCTCGGTTTTCCTTGCTGGCTATCAATTAAGAACATCTTCATTCAGACGTATCTTTCACCCTGGGGTCGATGTCCTTTGCAACTATCACCTTCCAGGGACTTCTATTTGTACGCAATCTCCAGCTTTCACAAATAAGGGTCTTCCTTTGCTGTAATTTATTCTACTATGCTCTTCAACTTTTTCATCTACAATACTTAGTTTGTAGAATGAAAGATGGCTGGATGGATATATAGAGAGGCAGGTTTACGAAATGCAAACATTTTTCTCCCAGTTTAATTAATCTGGCCTATCTGCCTACTATGTGCAGAGGTGGGCTTTCTGCTGTATATCCAGGCTCCTGCACAAAAGGATAAATGTGGCTGGAGTCGGTCTTTAATCTCCTTGTCAAGCTTTGAACTGGTTGAGCTGGGTCACCCAGAGCCAGGGACATACAACCGTGTGCTGTCTCACATAGAAGTCCCACATTTGGAACTATTCTGGACGCTGAGTTCCATTATTCCTTTGAGGAACACACCCCAGTCCTAGGCAAACAAGGATGGTAGCTCACCCTAGCAAGAATGAGCCACGATAAAGAAAGCCCCAAGAAGTCTTCGGCTCCATATTTCATTGAGAATGAAGGGGAGAAAAGCACACATTTTAAAGGATAATTAATAAATAACTAGATGATATTGCTTTGAAATTTAATGTTTACCTATACCCAAGATTCTCGCTGCAGTGTTGCACAAACCTCTCTGGTTCAAGGCAATGTTGTTTTGATGATGTGTTTGCTTTTCCCAATTCCATTAGAAGGACACATTTCACTAGCTTCACTTTAGAAGAGAAGAAAATGTAGGCAGATGAAGTACCTCCCTTAGGCATTTGACAGACCTGAAGCGAAGGTACCCAAGCATCCTGGTATCTAATCAGTGCCATTGTTTACAAGTCCACTAAGTCAACCATACAATTCAGGGAGACTCATGACCTTGACCAAACCAATCACATATGGTCGAACCACCAAGTTAATGAGAATGATTTCTGCCATTTCTGGAATAACAAGAATGCTTGGAAATAAACTCTTCGTAATTAAAGAAACGCAAGCCACAGTTATCTGAGTGGCAATCTGCTTCCTCCCACGTAGGTATTAAGTGATGTATACCATAGCAGAAGTGTTTTTGGATATCAACTGGATAACATATTTCTAAAAATAACATAAAATATTGCTGTGAAGGTTCAAGTTTGGCGCAGAGAAGAGAGAAAGAGAAGGGAGATGGGCTTAACAAGAGCACAAGGGTTTATTTGGGGTAAACATCTGTGAAGCAGGGAGCAGGTTTCTTGGCAGAAGGTTCAGAGTCTCCATTCTTCTCACAGATTAGTGTAGTTATAGACCTCTTTGGAGGAAGGAAGTGAGGGGTATGTGCGGGAAATTTTGGAGCTAGCCAGTCCCATGAGAGGAGTAAAATGGGTGTGTCTACTAATGATCCATTAGAGAAAGGAAGTAAGGACCAAAAATTTTAGTTTAGAGAAAAGAAAAAAAATTGCTGTTTTAGTCCTAGGGATTTTCTTTTGCAAGATGGAAGCTTCTAGAGCTAACAGTTGCAAATAGCTCAATACATTTTTTCCATGAACCCAAAATTCAAATACATAAAAATTGATGTGTCAAATATTTTACATGTTGCCTCTGGGGAGAGACAATATTGGATCATATTGTTCTTTCTCCTTCAACTTTTATTAAAAATAGCATCGGCCATTGTATATTTGAAGCATTAGAAAAATAACAAGTGAAGGCTGGGGGGATCACTTAGCAGTTAAGGTGCTTGCCTGCAAAGCCAAATGACCTAGGTTCGATTTCCCCAGGACCCACATAAGCCAGTTGCATAAGGTGGTGCGTGTGTCTGGAATTCGTTTGCAGTGGATGGAGGCCCTGGCATACCTATTCTCTCTGCCTCTGTCTCTCTCTTTCTCTCTCAAATAAATAAATAAATAATTTAAAGACAAGAAAAATCACAAGTGATAATCTTCTCCAGTAAACGATGAAGTTCAGCTCCATCTGACTGAAAGATATTTTTTCCCAACTTCAGTGAAAAATAATGCTAAAGAGGTTGTTTGTGTTCTTCTGGACCTGTCAAGAATGAACGAACCACTTGTCCACAGTGTTGAGTTTACACAGATGTAGACACTACTTGATGGTGTGGTTTTGCTTAAATCATTGGCTTTTTTGCCATTGCCTCTAGTGCTCACAGGTTTTCTCATTTTGTCACTGTTGTTGTCATATTTGCATTATGTTTCTCAATTGATTAGGCCTTGAGGAACTTTTTCTACTCCTGTGCCGGCTGGTGTGTGGTAACGTTCATCCTGGGAGTCTGTGATCGTCATAATGACAATATCATGCTGACAAAGTCAGGCCACATGTTTCATATAGACTTTGGAAAATTCCTGGGTCATGCACAAACGTTCGGTGGTATAAAAAGGTCAGTATATAACCATTTATTACAGCAATTAGACCTTGTCCCAAATAGTACACGATATGTAACCGCACAGAAATTCAGTATATAACCATTTATTACAATAATTAAACCTTGTCCCAAATAGTGCAAATATGTAAACACATAGAAATTCAGCAGGTATCTTTGTCCCCATTTCTCAACCCACTTGAAAAGGGAATATAAATATGAATATTAATGTTTCCAATGAAACTGAAAGAAAGATGTTTTACCAGTAAATTGTTATTGGAACAAATTGAGTTTCTTAAAATTGTTAATAAAAAAAAGGGAGGGGCTGGGGAAATGGCTCAGCAGTTAAGACACTTGCCTGCAAAGTCAAAGGACCTAGGTTCAATTCCCCAGGACCCAAGTAAGCCAGATGTACAAGATGGTGCATGTGTCTGGAGTTTGTTTGCAGTGGCTGGAGGCCCTGGCACCCATTCTCTCTATATATATATATATCTCTGCCTCTTTCTCTCTCGCTTTCTCAAATAAATAAATAAATAAATAAATAAATAAATAATTTTTTAAAAAAAATCTTATAAAAAGGTCCTCCTCCATAGAACTCTAACCCCATTCCAGCCTAAGTTGTTTCACTTTTTTGTTTTCTTATAAATTTTGAATGGACAATGAGGCATAGATTAACAGTCTGAGTCGGTCTACTATATTGCATGCAGTAAATCATTACTATGTTAAACATCCTAGAATTAGCACACTCCCCATCTTCAGTTAGCATTGAATCATTTCTCAGGTGTGCCGTGAGCACGCACTATTGAAGGCGGTGAGGAGTGAAGAGAAAACAGGCACAAAGAAATCCTGACCTTATTCATATTGGAGCACCAGACACTGTTGTGGGTTGAATGTGAAATCTCTCCTGGAAGGCTCACGTATTCGAATACTTGGTCTCTGGCTGCTGGTGCTGTTTGGGAAGGCTGCGACACCTTTAAGTAGTGGAATTCCTCTAGAAGAAATAAGTTACAGGGGGCAGTACTTGAGGGGTTTTATTATTTTTATTTTTATTTATTTCTATTTTTAGAGAGAGGGAGAGAGACAGAGAGAGAGGAAACTGGTGCACCAGGGTCTCAGACACTGCAATCGAACTCTTCATGCTTGTGCCACCTACCTAATGGGTGTATGTGACCTTGTGCTTGCTTCAGCTTTGTGCGTCTGGCTTACGTGGGATCCGGAGAGTAGAACATGGGTCCTTAGGCTTCGCAGGCAAGTGCCTTAACCACTACGCTATCTCTCCAGCCCAGGACTTGAGATTTGATAGCCAACCCTACTTCCTGCCTTCTGTGTGCTTCCTGCTCACAAAAAGCAATGTGACCTCACGCTCCTGCAGCCACATTTTACCCACCATGATGGATTGTATCTTTTCTCAAACCACAAGCTAAAACATTTCCTTCCTCCTTTAAATTATTTTTGTCAGGTATTTTGTCACAGCAATGAGGAAAGTAATTATTACAGACACTAATAATCAAAGGAATAGTATGAGGAAACTAAAAGGTCTTATTAGGAAACTAAAGCAAAGAACTGGCATAAAAGTGCCTGGGGGAGGCATGCTACTTGGGAGAGGCCTGTTAGAGAAGAGGGATCTGTGTAGCAAGTAGACAGCTGGGGAAGATGCATTATGGGAAAAGGGCCCCATGAAGAAAGGAGAGCAAATAGAGCAGCGGCCTGAGTTGAGTTCTCCAGAAACCTAGAAATCCTATCTCCATGCCTAGACCAACTCTGAACACACACATCTCCACTGTTCATACCCCAAAGATACGTAGTCCCTTTTCATCACTGTAACTGTGATATTAAGAAGAACACACACCACAGATTAAATCAAAGGGCAGCTACCCCAGCCTTATTCCACCCACAGTTTTTCACTAAGTTCTTTGGCAACAACAACGTCTATATAGTAGTTTCTTCATTATATAATATCTGATAATAAATTCCGATTTTAACTCAAAAGTCTTTGATGTCTTCATCTCTTACAGAAAAAGAGACATCAAGGAAGGCTATCTTTTGTAACATTTACTGCTTCTCTAACTCAGGGTTTCAAACTCATTTTCAGCCTAGATTTCCAGTATTTATGGGCTTTCACATAATGCTTGCTTGGTGCTTAATCTTTCTTGTAGTTCTCTTTAAATTTGAAGGTCAGTATGAACACTAGTTAAGGTCAGCTACTCTGGAGAGACAAATACTGGTGTGTGTGTGTGTGTGTGTGTGTGTGTGTGTGTTTTAAATCCCAGAGTAAATGCTTTCTGTGTGCTTCAGTTTTCTTACCTATGAAACGGATTTGCGTCGGAAGAGAAAATGAGTTGATATTGCAAAGTGTTGTGAAGGCATTTGACCAAGTCAATCTTAACTTGTATAGTTTCAGACAAAGCAGAGACGTGCCTGACCTGGCTCAGGTGGGCTTTCAAGAGCCCCGTTTAGGTACCCGTCGCTCAAGAATGCCTTTCAGGGCATCACATTAGTTGCTTGAAATCAATCACAGTGGGAATATTTTCACCATGGAAATCGACACAGGTCATAAATTACATTTTTTTTCCTCCTTAAGGGAAAACAAATGAGTCAGTTATTACTCTTTTACCACCATATTCATAAGATATTTAGTCACTGAAAGCACATGAAAAATTAAGCTAGAATTCAACAATGTAAAATTTTGCTTCTATTCTTTTCCTATTCAAGTACCTACACAGCATGATGAGTACATGTTACCTCAGCTTTATTACCAAATTACTTCACCTTTCCAGTGTTTACCCTGATAATCACAGTTTATACTAGTTAATCTCTTAATTCATCTCAATACTACTGTGAACATTCCCTCTATCCACAGTCTTTTTGACATGATTGTCATGAATTAACTACCACTAATATATAAAAATTGTTAAGTTTCTTTTCTAATTTGGGTGTTTTAATACTCATAGTCCAAATGTCAAATTAAAACCATCCGGGATACAGAGTGAAACTGTCTCAAAATATTAACAATAACAACAATCAAATAGTTATAACTTTAAGCTAGGCAAGTGTCTCTCTTCTATTATCATGGCACTGAGAAGGCTGAGGCAGGAGAATTGCCACAAGTTTGGATCCAGCCTGAGCTATAGAGTAAGAACATACTTTCAAAAGTTAAATAGCCGGGCGTGGTGGCGCACGCCTTTAATCCCAGCACTGGGAGGCAGAGGTAGGGGGATCGCCCAGAGTTCAAGGCCACCCTGAGACTACATAGTGAATTCCAGGTCAGCCTGGGTGAGTGTGAGACCCTACCTCAAGAACAAAACAACAACAACAACAACAAAACACACAAAAAAAAGTTAAATAAATAAATAGTTTTTAAAGTAAAAATAGTGTTTGGAGATAGTGTAATTGGTAAAGTGCTTGCCTTGCAAGCGGGAAGACCTGAGCTGTTCCACAGTATTCATGCAAGTGGCAGGCATGGTGGTATACCCCTACAGCCCCGGGACTCCCCAGCCCGCCAGTCTACCCTAATCAGTGAGCTCCAGGCTAACGAGAGACCCTGTCTCAATAAGAGGTAGACAGTGCAGCTCACGATTGACACCCGAATGTCTTCTGGCCTCCACATGCACATGCCTATGTAGGAGCATGCACCCTCACACACATATGTACATATGATCAATCATGCATATTCACATGTGCACACATACTACACAAAGACACACACAATAAAACAGGAGAAAATGATGAAATTAAAATTTTCAGAATATATTAAAAGACTACTCTTTTCCTGTTCAAATCCTCCTGGCCAATACATACTTGTAGTTTTCTAAATGATGCCACGCACGATGGATCTCATGGTGTTCTTGGACATAATGTGAGTCATATTCTCTGTTACTTACATGATTATTGACTAAGAGACACTCTGCTTCCTTTTGCCCTAATCAGACTTTTCACCTAAATGTTTGAGAAGGAAAATATCTTTTCCAATATTTCTCCAATTTTGAATGCCATCTTTGTCTCTTAATCACCCGGCACAAGGGTAAAGGTTTTTGTTGTTGTTGTTGTCGACTGAAGGATGACTCTAGGGGCTGGAGGAATGGCTTAGTGGGTAAAGGTTCTGACTTTCAAAGCCTGGCTGTCCAGGTTCAATTCCCCAGTACCCACATAAAGCCAGATACAGAAAGTGGCATATGTGGCTCTGATTCTCTGTTTGCCTCTTTCACTGTCTCCCTCTCTCTCTCTCTAACTCAAATAAATAAATAAAAATATTGTAAAGAAAGGATATATCACCAAATTTACTTTTCTTGACCTCAGAAATACAATTTTTTCTGAATACAAAATGTCAATTTAATTTTTATTGTTTGGTATTTTGTTTTGCTTTTTCCTATATTTTTGTGTTTCTTTGCTTATAAGTTGGTCACTCTACATTTGGAAGTCTTGAAATAAGACTTCCATCTGTCAGTCACATGGCCAATCCCAGGCAAGCAACACCTTCCAACTCAATGGTGCTTTGGATTCATCTCACTAGTACATAGAATGCTGCAGGAACCTAAGTTTGTTTTGTTACCCCTGTCTTATAGCATGTCTCCCTCTTCTACTTCACCATGTCATTCCATTTAAAGTTTATAAGTTTCTATGATAAGAAAATGAATTTATTTCAAGGCAAAAAAAAATCTGTTGGTTGAAGAAAGTCCAAGAGGGAAAGAAAAGTTTGAGAAAGAGTAAGTGAGTGGGGCTGGAAAGATGGCTTAGGGGTTAAGGCGCCTGCCTCCTAAGCCTAAGAACACTGGTTCCAATCTCCAGCGGTTCCAATCTCCAGGTCCCACATTTAGCCAGATGCAAAGTGATGCAAGGGTGCAATGCCACAATTGACCACAAGGGGGCGCACACATCTGGATTTCGTTCACAGATGCTGAGACACTGCTGGCACGCCCATCTCTGTCTTCCTCTCCCCCTCTCTTTCTGTCTCTCTCTCTCTCTCTCTCTCTCTCTCTGTCTCTCTCTGTGTCTCTCTCCAAAAAAATAATACAAAATTTAAAAAAAAGAGTAAGTGAGTGACAGGGAGGAAAAGACAGGGCAGGGGATAAAGATGTGAGGACCTAAACCTAGCGTGGTGGTGCACACCTTTAATCCCAGCACTCGGGAGGCAGAAGTAGGAAGGATCACTGTGAGTTCGAGGCCACCCTGGGACTACATAGTTAGTTTCAGGTCAGCCTGGGCCAGAGTGAGACCCTACCTTGAAAACAAACAAACAAACAAGCAAACAAAAAGATGTGAGGACCCTGTCCATAGCTGTACCACATCATATACACAGCAAGCTTCAGGTGGAAGATCGGCATGTTAGTCCTCAGCTTGTCTCAGGTACAATGTATCCATCAGCATTGTCAGCACTGGTACTGGTTCTACCGCTAGTCTATAAAGAAAGACTACACATGTACTCTAAATGCCAATTTATTGTAAGAACTTCATCTGTGGCCCAGGACGTAGCTCTCAGGGGTAAAGTACTTGTGTAACAAACATGGGCTCTGGATTCAGACCCCAGCAAAGAAAGGGGGAGGGAATGAAGGAACAAGAGAGGAGAAGATAAAAGGAAAGGGGAAAGAAAGGAGAAAGGGAAGGGAAAGGGAAGGGAAGGAAGGGAAGGGAAGGGAAGGGGAAAGGGAAGGGAAGGGAAGGGAAGGGAAGGAAGGAAGGAAGGAAAGGAAAGGAAGGAAAGGAAAGGGGAAAGGAAGGGAAGGGGAAAAGGGAAGGGAAAGGGAAAGGAAAGGAAGGAAAGGAAAGGAAAGGAAAGGAAAGGAAAGGAAAGGAAAGGAAAGGAAAGGAAAGGAAAGGAAAGGAAAGAGGGAGGGAGGGAAGCTTAATGGGTGCCCAACCAAAGAGACAATGGCATACTTCTGTTGCAGTGATCAACACAGTGCTAAACTGAGCAAGAAATACTATGTCTGTTTTGAGCCCAACACATGAATTTGATCATGTGGACCATAACTGAGTGATCTAAATGTCTCAGAAGCCACTTGGGCTAGTTTGATTTTCCTTTGATCTGACTTTATAACATGACCCCTTTGCGTTTATTACTTTTCTCGTGGCTGCAACAGATACCGGCAAAAAGACATTTCAGCAAGGAAGGGTTTTGCTTTGCCTCTCAGGTGGAAGGTACAAGGCTTCACGGTGGGGAAATCATGGGAGTTGAAACTTGAGCCCACTGGTCACATTGTGTCCACAGTCAGGAAGCAGAGAGAGACGAACGCTGGGGCTCAGCTTGCAAATCCTCTTCTTCACTCAGTCAGAAACTCCAGCCCTTGGATTGGTGCTGCTGACAGTTAGCATGCGTCCTTCCCACCTCAATTTACCTTATCTAGAAAATCCCTCACAGACCTGCCCACCCCAGATTCTAGATTCAGTCAAGTTGACAACCGAGATCCACCATCATCTCCCTACTTAAAATGTGATAACACAGGTACGATTTTGCACCCAAGCATGATAGCATTGATCAACTTTGCCCCATATCCACATTAAGTTCTGCTTCAAGCAAATACTAGAATTCGATGCAAACCACGGCTATGCACTTTCCCTTAATATCTCAATTTGAGGGAAAAGCACAGCACTTCTACAGATAGATCCAACTCGTTGCCTTCCTGAAATCCTGACCGACTTTGAAACAAGACCAGTATATTAGACTTAGAGAAATGGAACTGAGAGTTTAGACCTGGTTGCTACTTTGACTTCCCTTTTCAAGTCTCAGTCGGGGTACACCTGAGCCCCAGCGGAAAGCTGGAGTCAGCGTCTAAAGTTATTAAGCAGTCAAAGATCAGGCACTGCCTGTTGTCTAACTTCATGTGACACATGAACAAAACAGTCCAGGCTGGAGGGGAAAATGCTTTGCGTTTAAGAAACTATTGGCGAGGCTGGCTCTCCTCAGCTGGTTATTGCTTAGAGAGTAGCCATCTCACAGGGTGTTAAATGTGCTTTCTGTAAGAGTACACATACCCAAGTGCTCTCATTAAATTGCACATGTGAGGCTTTCTAAGCCGTCTAATTACAAAAGGTTCTATCTTACTCAGCAGAGATTCGAAATTTGCCTTCTCAATTAACTCATGGATATTAGACAAGAGCCTTGTGTTCTGTTGGGTAGCAACACACGCTCTCTAAAATGTGGGTCATTTGTGATATCAGGAAAAGGATAAGCTTAAATATTCCCAGTGCACTGTAGGCATTTATTTCCACGCCAGTGTCACCACTTGCCATTACAGGAGTGTCCTTAAAAAGATAGATCTTAATGTTACTCCGGTACTTCTTGGGGACAAAAACATCTTAAATCTGCAAAATAAGGACACTGAATCACAATAACAAAGTATGGCTTATTACCAACTCCCACGTTTCAGGTGAGGTTACAAGTACTTTGTTCAGATCCGCAGGTCTTTCAGGCCTGAAGCTAATGTGGGTCTACTTCTATTTACTGATCCAAGGAAATAGCGTGGTGGTGTTGTTCACAGATTTCCTCAAGGCAGATCCTACGGCCATAAATCCCTGTCCAGTTCTGTGTTTTCAAGTCTATTTTGCCACATTCCCTTCCTGCATGACCAGCACTGAAGGAGTAGCTGTCCCCAAACAGCTATAAATTTGATACAGCTTGTCACTGACAGGACACCAAACAATATTCTGTAGTGGGTGACATATCATGGAGTGTGCGGCTTGGGTTAGCAAGAAAATAGTCACGAATCTCCCTGAGCACAACCCGTATTCTTGAAAAGCAACACTTCACGCACCACCGCAGACACTCTTTGAGGCGGGTCCCGTTATTTTCTCTGCTTTTATAAAGAGACGGCAGAGAGACGTCTTACTTGCTCTAATTTGTGCAAGGCTGCCAGTCATAGGTGGCAGAGCCATTGGGAGTGGCCGGGTGGTTTTCTTTTCTCCCTAATCCCAACAAAGCTTGTTCATCAGTCAGTGCCAACTGATACCTGGGTCCCACACTGATGGCCTTGATGTGCATTAGATGCTTAATGTTAAAGCCAAGATCAGATGTCTTCAAAAGGTGACGGGCTGGAGAGATGGCTTAGCGGTTAAGGCGCCTGCCTTCTAGGCCTAAGAACCAGGTTCCAATCTCCAGCGGTTCCAATCTCCAGGTCCCACGTTTAGTCAGATGCAAAGTGACACAAGGGCACAATGCCACACTTGACCACAAGGGGGCGCACGCATCTGGATTTCATTCACAGCAGCTGAGACACTGCTGGCACGCCCATCTCTGTCTGTCTTCTTCTCCCTCTCTGTCTGTCTCTCTCTGTGTCTCTCTCCAAAAATAAATAAAATAAATAAAAAATTTCTTTTAAAAAGAGCAACTCAGTTAATGGAAGTCTTCTGACTTTAAGAGGACAGCACCTCAGCTGTTTCAGAGTGCCATGAGTCCACTCCATTAATCACCTACTTTGCCACAGGGCCATTTCCATTGTGAGGTCTCCTGTCGCTCTTCCTGTGTCATTTCTTGACATTCAAAGTTCATGAAATCGATAAGCGTAATTTCAGTCATAACAATAAAGTGTGCCACATTCTTGAATCCTTCCCATCAGCATCATCCAAACACGGCATCTGCAGTGTGTGTGAACATACAGATGCATCTTCATGTGTGTGCAGGTGCATGTACATGTGGGTTTGTGTGCACATGTATATAGAGGCCAAAAGGCAATAGGAGTCATTCCTCAGGAGTACAATCCAAATGGCCTAGAGATTGCCAGTTAGTCTCTGGTCTACACCTCCCCAACACCAGGATTACAGGGGGCATACCACCACACCTGGCATTTACATGGGTTCTGAGGATCAAATTCAGGTCCTTATTCTTGCAAGGCAGGCACGATTCAAACTTAACTATGTCCCCAGTCCCCAAACATAGCCTGCTGAATAACGTCTTTTCAGATAATTGTTTGTGGTGCATGGTGTGATCTATGCAACCGTATATTCCCGTGTGTCCCCCTGTATGCTCACTAGTGACTGGAATAGACTGCCTGTCTGATGAACAACCCCTCCATTGCTCTTCTGCCTGCTCTTCTTTTGAGCTTCTCTCTCTCTCTCCCTCTCTGCCTCTCTCTTTCTTTTTACAAATTTTGGACTTTCACATTCGATATAAGAAATAAGATGAAGAGATTGCATCCATGCAGTGTTTTCTAGTTTCCTGTAATAGCAACACCTCATAGAATTGTTGCAGTCCGGTTCGCATTGCTGGTAGAAATCACCCAACCAAGAGCAGCTTGTGGGGCAAAAACAAATGGTTTATTTTGGTTTACAGCCTCGAGGGGAAGCTTCATCCTGACAGGGGAAAATGATGGCATTGAGCAGAGGGTGGACATCACACCCTGGCCAACATCAGGTGGACAACAGCAACAGGAGAGTGTGCCAAACACTGGCAAGGAGAAACTGGCTATAACACCCATAAGCCCACCCCAATAATACACCACCTCCAGGAAGCTTTAATTTCCAATTACCATCAGCTGGGGAGACTAGTATTCAGACACAAAAGTTTATGAAGGGGCATCTAAATCAAACCACTACATTATATGTATGATGTTAATTATATTATATTATTTTATATTATAGCATAGTAATTACAGTTAGAATTGAGCACTTGGTAGTGGGAAGCTTTCAGGAAGGAGCATAATATGAAAAGAGGAAAGCCTATTAGTACTGGGAGGCGTCACACAGAGGCCGAAGACAATGCACGTGAACCCAACAGGTATTCAGGACACCAGCATCACATAATACCCCAGGCAGGGCATCGCCAGCTTCAAATAGTCCAGCATTGCCCTTCAGTGAACTGCATTTCTGTGGCCACCTCACTGTCCCTGTCCCACTCTCCACGGCACTTTGTACTTTATTGTCTTCACGATGCATAAACCTCAGAGCGCTCGCCTCCAGCTTGAATGGTGAGGCTCCACTCGGGGCTTTAGTAAGCGGACCACTCCGCCAGAACAAAGCCTGCTTTTCTACTCAGCGCAACTCTTTTGCACTGAAGCATATTTCCTTCTGCGATGACGGAAGACTGTGTTTTCTCCATCAGGGTTTTGGAGCCACTGGAGCCTTCCCACGTGCGGGGGCACATCATCGTCTGAGCTCATGAGGTTGCCTTACACGTTTATTCTCTCCCACCCATCATTTTTAGACCACTAACCTGGCCTCCATCCTTCCTGTCCTCATTCCCCTTTGTTCAAGTCCACGAACTTCCTGCAAAGGTTTTCTATGACTTCTAGACTTCCATTTAGTATTCTTCATTAGGTCAACTCCGCAGGACCTCGAATCACCTGGGAGAGGTTATGCGCACTGGGCTAGCCTGTGTGCTTGTTGGTGAGAAGTTGTCGTGATGAGGTTAATTGGTAGGAAGATGTACCTTGACCATGGGTGGCACAATTCCATGGGCTGGGATTCTGGACTATAGAAAAAAAAAAAAAAAGCAGTGAGAAGGTTGAGAAGCCTTGCTTCTCGCTGTCTGCTTCCTCACCATGGACTGAACGCAGCGGGCTGCCTTAAGCTCCTACCACTGTACCTTCCCTCCTCAATGGCCCTGTAACTGTACGCTGAAATAAACCCTTTCTCTGTTAAACTTATGTATGTTGGGGATTTTGTCCCAGCAGTGAGAAGTTGACTTAAGGTACTTACCTCCTATTCGTTCCTTAAATTCATCTAACTGCATTTATTCTTTCCGACTTAAAATCTGGAACAGCCCTCATAGTGGTAAACTGGAGCATATGTTCATACCTCACTTTGCGGGATTGCTCAGCAGGCTTTCAATGGGAGCTGATGAAGCCTTTCTTGGAACACCCTCCTGACCCTCTGTGGTGGTTTGACTCAGGTATCCTCCATCAACTTAGGTGTTCTGAACACTAGGTCTCCAGCTGATGGAGATTTGGGAAATAACACCTCCTGGAGGCAGTGTATTGTTGTGATGGGCTTATGGGTGTTATAGCCAGTGTCCCCTTGCCAGTGTTTGGCACACTCTCCTGTTCCTGTTGTCCACTTTATGTTGGGCAGGGGGTGATGTCCACCCTCTGCTCATGCCATCATTTTTCCCTGCCATTGTGGAACTTCCCCTAGAGTCTGTAAGCCAAAATAAACCCTTTTTTCCCCAAAGCTGCTCTTGGTTGGGTGAGTTCTGCCATCAATGTGAACCTGACTGCAACAATAAAGTGGCATTGAGAGTGGGGTTGCTGCTAGACGCCTGACTGTGTGGCTTTGGCCTTTTGGAGCTGATTTTCAAGAGGAATGGGGATTTGAAACCTTGGCTGAAGAGACACCTTGCAGTGCTGTAAGTACAGCTTGATGGACTATTCTGTTCAGAGTTGAAAGACATGAATGCAATAAGAACTATGGACTGTGAGGTTTGGCTTATGAGGGTGAGAAAGAGCTTTGCCTGGACTGGGCGTGAAGCAGTTTGTGCCAGAGGTTTGCTGTTATGGCCGTGTACTGAGAAGTTGTGCAGGGTTGCATTGCGTAGAAATGGACTGATGTGAGCAGAGGGATAAAATGAAATCTTTGGGCCTAAACTGCTTGCCCATTCATCTTACAACCTTTGATATTGGGCCAGCTGACCTGCACTGGGGCATCAGGAAGAATGCAGACTCTTTTGAAGGGGCCTGAATGCTCAAGGAGTGTCCTATTCTTCAAAGTCTGCTTTATTCCCCCCTGGATTAACAAATTGGCACTCTGCCTGGCATTGTGGAGTATAAGAAATGCAGGAATGAGAGGGTCATTGAATTTGCAAAACAGTCTCGTATTTTGGAAATGGCCATGGGCATTGTAAAGCAGGTTTGCTGGATGCCTGCATAAAGTCCCAATGGAGCTGTGAGGATGAACTGTGGATTGTAGTGGAGACCCAGTGGAGATGCCAGGACCACGAGATGGCTGCTAAGTAGAGCTGCCATCCCTGGATGAAGTTTTCCAGGACTGTGAGTAGCCTGGCTGGAGGGACAGAATTAGAATTCCAGAGACTTGTTGCTGGTTTGGATTATCAGATTTAGAGACTTGTCACTGGCTAGAGTTGTTGGTCTTAGAGCTACAGAGTTTGATGTTTGCCCTGGTTGTTTTCAATCTTGTATTGGTTGAATATTGCTTTGCTATGCTCAATGCCATCTTTTGCAGTGTGAATGTTTATTCTGTGCTGTTATGAGTTCTCTCTCTAGAAAATGAAAGCCACACTCAATTACAAGCACATAAGATGTTTACTCCAGTAATCTATTATTTCATAAAATATGGTTATCTTACAAATGAAGTTATAGAACATACAAAATCACAAATGGCAGCCAGAAAAAACAAAGAAATCAGTAAAAACAGAAACATATATGAAAGAAGGAATTTAAATTAATTATTTAATATTAATTGCTCCAATAGAGAAGGTACAAAGTATGAAAGATCAAACACATGATTTAATAAGATCAATGAAAGTTTTAAGAGGGAATCTAAAGGAAATACAAGAAATCCATAAACATCCTAAGAAAGATGAAATATCCCATTGAAAGGAAAATCAGTAGAATGATCACAGACCAAGAGCTGCTAAATGATATAACAGACAAATAAAAATTTTCCAGTATGAAAGGCAAAGTGATAGATAGGTTAAATCAGATCAAAGAAAACAAGAACCATGGAAAAGTAGCCAATACCAGCAAATAGACTTTTAATTAGAATTCCAGAGATGTTTGCCCTGGTTGTTTTCAATCTTGTATTGGTTGAATATTTCTTTGCTATGCTCAATGCCATCTTTTGCAGTGTGAATGTTTATTCTGTGCTGTTATGAGTTTGGGGGGGGGGGATTTTTGTTGTTGTTGATGGTATTCTGACTCAGTTAAAAGACCTTGGATTATGGGGGTGTTTGAATATCATTAGGACTGATAAAAAATGTGAGGACTTTGAAAGCTGGGCTGAATGCACTGCATTTTACATCATGGATGGTTAACAGTTGTTGGGGGCCAGGGGTAGTTTGATTCAGGTGTGCCTCATAAACTTAGGTGTTCTGAACACTAAGTTCCCAGCTGATGGAGATTTTGGAATTAATGCCTCCTGGAGGGGGGGCAAGCTTATGGGTGTTATAGCCAGACTCCCCTTGCCAGTGTTTGGCACACTCTCCTATTCCTATTGTCCACCTTAGATTGGCCAGGGGATGATGTCCACCCTCTGCTCATGCCATTATTGTCCCCTGCCATCATGGTGCTTCCCCTAGAGTCTATAAGCCAAAATAAATCCCTTTTTCCCAAAAGCTGCTCTTGGTCAGGTGATTTCTTCCAGCAATGCGAACCTGACTGCAACACTTTCCTTTTGTGATGTGTCCCTCTCATTTCTCTCCTCTTCTCATACCCCATTGAGGATGATTTCATTCTCCTAAGGCCTCAACCACTTGGTTCCCAATATTCACTTTAGCTGTCCTCTCTGGTTATTTTAAAATTTTAACCATAATTTTGACATCATCTATATCCAAGGCTGTCTGTATCTAGATCACTCAAAAATTTAAATAACAGCTTTTGAAAGGGTTGTGAATTCACATATAATAATAACAAATAGAACAAATAGATTCTATAGGGGCTGGAGAGTTGGCTTAGCAGCTAAGGTGTTTGCCTGCAAAGCCAAAGGAGCCCAGTCCGATTCTCTAGGACCCACGTAAGTCAGACGCACAAGGGAGCACATGCATCTGGTGTTCATTTGCAACTGCTGGAGGCCCTGATGCACCCATTCTCTCTCTCTCTCTCTCTCTCTCTGTCTTTCTCTCCCCCTTTCTCCCTCTCAAATAAATAAATAAAACATGTTTTTTAAAAAAAGATTCTGTATATCACTTATCAGTTTTCACCAGTTGTAACGTCTCATGGAATTACAGTCTAATTACCACAACTACATACTGATGCTGATGTAATCAACACACATAAGTTGCATCCCAATGAGTATCTTTCATGAAGCCCTTATATATCTGCACCTTGTAGCCTCATATCCCCCCATCCTTGTCCCCTGACAACCTCTCATCTACTCTCTGTTTGTGTTATTCTGTGATTTAAAGAATGTTATGTAAATGGAATCAAATGGTAATGTGCTGTTTAAAAGTGTTCTTTATTATGTACCATAATTCTCTGGAGAGTCGTTCAAGCTGTTGTGTTTTCAAAGCTCTGTCCTTTTATTGGCATACTACTCCAGGAGACGGATATAGCACAGTTGGTGAAACCATTCATCTGTTGAAGGACATCTGGATTGTTTAAGGTTTTCCAATTATTATGATTAAAATGGCTACGGATAATTTATGTATGAATTTCATTAAAAAAATATAAGTTTTCGGGCTGGAGAGATGGCTTAGCTGTTAAGGCACCTGCCTGCTAAGCCTAAGAATGCCGGTTCCAATCTCCAAGTCCCACGTTTAGCCAGATGCAAAGTGATGCAAGGGTGCAATGCCGCACTTGCCCACAAGGGGGCGCATGCATCTGGAGTTCATTCACAGCGGCCAAGAGGCTGCTGGCACACCCATTTCCTATCTGTCTTCCTCTCCCTCTGTCTCTCTCCAAAAATAAAAAAAAAATAAAAAAATATATGTTTTCATTTTTCTGAGACAAATGCCCAGACCTGTAGCAGTTTCACTTCATGGTAGTTGTATATTGTTGCTGGCTTAAAGAAACTGCCAAATAGTGCTCCAGAATGGTCACTTGTGACCTAACACAGAAGAGGTGACCACACTTCTCCCGGCAGTGAGTTAGTGATACCATCTCCAGACTCTCACCAGCCTTTGGTATTGCCCGTACTTTTTTCTTTTAGCTGTACTGATGGCTGTGTAGTGATGTCTCATCATGAGCTTCATTTGCATTTTCTTAGTGGCTGGTTGGTGACATGGTTCACCTTTTCTCATGTGCTTGCCATGTGTATATCCTCATCCGTGAAATGTCTCTTCATGTTTTGTCCATTTTCTAACTGTATTGTCTGTCTTGCTTTGCCATTTAATTCTGAGTTTGCTGAAATGATTTTATGGTCATGTTTTGGTCATATTACTTGCCAGTCTTTACTTTTCTGTGCATCCACTTAACCCAGGTTTCACGGGGCAAAAGAGCGGTTTAAAAATGATTTGCCTCTCCTTAGGTCCCCAAAAGTTTCTCTGTATTTTAATGAAAATTTTATAGTTTTGTGTTCTTCATATGTAAGTGTGTGAGAAAATTTTGAGTGCATTTTTGTTTTAGGTATGAAGGATCAAGGATCATGTGTTTGTTTATAGCTATTTAATTGTGGCAAAAAAAAAAAAAAAAAACCAGGACTGAGAGATGGCTTAGCGGTTAAGGCACATGCCTGAGAAGCCTAAGGACCCTGGTTCCAGGCTCCAGGTCCCACGTTAGCAAGATGCACAAAGTGGCACATGTGTCTGGAGTTCATCTGCAGTGGCTAGAGGCTCTGGTGTGCCCAATCTCTCTCTGTCTCTCATAAAAATAAACAAACAAACAAACAAACAAACATAAAAATCTTTAAAAGATAATCAGTGTGGGGGTTATTGTGCTACCTCAGATGGTAAGATGCTTGCCTCCCAAGTTCAATCCCACCACCCACATAAAATGCCAGATGGAACTGAGCATGCCTGCAATCTCCATACTGTGGAGGCTGAGACAGGAGGATCTCTGGGGCTCTCTGGCCAGCTAGTTTAGCCTCATTGGAGAGCACCAGGCCAGTGAGAGATCTTGTCTCAAAGGAAATGATTGGCACTTCTGAGGGCATCACCTGAGGTTGTCCTAAGGCTTCCACATGCACAGACACACACACAGTCACACACACACATACACACATGCATAATGAAATCACTTTGGCATATTGGTGCAGGTCTGTTCCTGTGTGGTTCATTCTACCCCACTGATTTATGCTCATGTCCCTCAACAGATGCCCCGTCCTTCTTTAGTGGCCTGATAGCACCCAGGTCAGGGCAGGGTTGAGTTGCACCTTACAGGCTCGTAAGATGGGAATCATAGAAATGTGAGAGAGAGAAGCTGCAGGAGTTCACATGTTTGCCTACAAAGCCTAACAACCAGGGTTCCAGTCCCCAGGACCCATGTAAAGCCAGTTGCACAAAGTGGCACATGCATCTGGTGTTCATTTGCAGTGGCTAGAGGCCCTTGTATACCTATTGGCTTATTTTATTCCCCCCTTCTCTCTCTCTCTTTCTCTCTCTGCTTGCAAATAAATAATATTTAAACAAAGAAATGTGAGAGAGGGCCGGAGAGATGGCTTAGTGGTTAAGGCGCCTGCCTGCTAAGCCTAAGAACCCGGTTGCAATCTCCAGGTCCCACGTTTAGCCAGATGCAAAGTGGTGCAAGGGTGCAATGCCGCACTTGACCACAAGGGGGCGCATGCATCTGGATTTCATTCACAGCAGCTGAGAGACTGCTGGTGTGCCCATTCTCTATCTGTCTCCCTCTCCCTCTCTCTCTGTCTGTCTCTCTCTGTGTCTCTCTCCAAATAAATTAAATTAATTTAATTTAAATTAAAATAAAATTTAAAAAAAGAAATGTGAGAGAAAACCACGTTCATCATAGTAGAGCACAGATACCAGGAATACTTAACTTTTCTAACACCATTTCCAAAGTTCTATTCATAGTAAACATGGGGCATGGAGGCATAGCTTATTGGTACAGCATTTGACTGTACAGTAAACATAGGATAGTATAAAGTATAGAAAAACACTTTTGTGAACTGTTGATATGTAAAATTCAGATTTGTTTCTGATTATAGAAAATGTTGCTAAAGCTTGACTGAAACGCTGGCAGTTGTGACAACTGCAGGGTGAGTGACACATTTTGAAAATCCCTGAGAGGACTAGAAGGGAGAAATGAAATATCAGAGTTAAAATGGCATTGACTGGGGCTAGGGAGGCTGCTCAGTGGTTCAGGATGCTTCCTTCGAGAGCCTGGGGATAAAGTTCCATTCTGCCCAGACCGTAAGTAAAGCCTGGGGTGAAGTGATCCGTGCATCTGTGTTCCTAATACACCCAAGAAAATGGGAGGCAGAGCCAGGAGAATGGGAGACCATGGGCAAAGACTGTGTCAAAGAAGGTAGAAGAATGGCAGAGACCTTGAGGCTATCCACTGACCATATGTTTACCATGGGTGCCCACCTCCATACACAAATAAATCAAAATTACTTATAAAGGGCTGGAGCAATGGCTTAACCATTAAGGCACTTGCCTGCAAAGCCAAAGGACCTAGGTTCAATTCCCAGGACCCACATAAGCCAGGTGTACAAGGTGGCGCATGCATCTGGAATTATTTGTAGTGGCTGGAGGCTCTGGCATGCCCATTCTCTCTCTATCT
The DNA here is from genome assembly GCA_036365145.1 of Orientallactaga sibirica. Lineage (NCBI taxonomy): Eukaryota > Metazoa > Chordata > Mammalia > Rodentia > Dipodidae > Orientallactaga > Orientallactaga sibirica. Next base: position 4,125,079 of record JAEOAD010001989.1, read on the forward strand.
GTCTCCCTTTCCTTCTGTTTCTTTCTCTCTCTCAAATAAATAAATAAATAAAATTTTTAAAAAATTACTTTAAAAAAGTTAACAATATGGGCCTGGAGAGATGGCTTAGCAGTTAAGTGCTTGCCTGTGAAGCCTAAGGACCCTGGCTCGAGGCTCGATTCCCCAGGACCCACCCACAAAAGCCAAATGCACAAGGGGGCACATGCATCTGGAGTTCGTTTGCAGTGGTTAGAGGCCCTGGCACACCCATTATCTATCTATCAGCTTCTTTCTCTCTCTGACTGTCTGTCACTCTCAAATAAATAAATTAATTTAAATTTTAAAAATTAACAATAAATAAATAGGGCTGGAGAAATGGCTTAGTGGTTAAGGCACTTGCCTTCAAAGCCAAAGGACCCAGGTTCAATTCCTCAGGCACCACGTAAGCCAAGATGCACAAGGTGGCACATGCATCTGGAGTTCATTTGCAGTGGCTGGAGTCCCTGGTGCAACCATTCTCTTTCTATCTGTCTCTCTTTTCTCTGCTCCTTTCTCTCTCTCTCTCAAATAAATAAATAAATTTTTAAAATAAATAAATAAAATAAACCTGATTATCCAAAGGCATTTTGACAACAGAGGGAGATTTTGCTGTGAAAAGTTTCAGCTCTGAAAATCCACTTGCTTGTTTGAGAAGAAACAATAAAATGTAAAATATTAAATATTAAAAATTTTTAAATTAAAGAATTAAAATTAAATTTAAAAATTAAAATTAAATTTAAAATATTAAAAATTAAAAATAAATCTAAAATCTAAAATGTATTGAGTGCAAACTGTGTGGAGGACTATGTTATGAAAACTTTGTCATGACTTAGTCATTAACACTCTCAGCTGTACCAAGAGTCAAATGATTCCATTGCCATTTTATTTATTTATTTGTTCCTTTATTTATTTATTTATTATTTATTGGTGCAAACTGTGTGGAGGATCATCTGGCCTTGCTGGTTAGGAAAATTTTGTGGAATGGTATCTTTCCAGGGTCTCTAACACTCTCAGCGAACTCCAAGAGACAAATGATCCATTCCATTGCCATTTGATAAAAAATTCCAGGGTCTCTAGTCACTGCAAACGAACTCCAGAGACATGCACCACCTTGTCCATCTGGCTTATGTGTGTACTGGAGAATCAAACCTGGATCATCTGGCCTTGCTGGCAAGCCCGGTAACCACTAGGCCATCTCTCCAGACCTCCCTTGCCATTTTAGAGAGGAGGAGATTAAGGAATGGAGAAAAGATGTATCTTTCCAAGGTCAAGATAGGGCAGAACCCAAATGTGAAGACTGGACAATGGGCCTCCAGCTGGGGGCTGTGCATGCAGCCTTCGTGTCCCTGAAGCCCTCTTCAGGAGCCAGACATTCTGTCCATGTTTCCAGTGGATCATCACGGGAATTCTGAGCTGACTGGCTTGTAACCATTTCACTGAAATGACCATGTCCAGCTCCAGAGAGGGCAACTGGGGAGAACAAGATCGCTGTACAAGTTTGACAAAGTAAAAAATAAACAAAACTAAAAATGTTAAAACAAAATTAATAACCAATAAACCACAACCAAACAAAGCTAGATTATTTAAGATGTTTCCCTGAAACTAGAGTTCATTTCCCCAGATCTGCCAGGAAATGCCTGCATGAACTTTCTGATTTGAAGTTCCTTAATTCCGAAAGATGTGAATAAGTCAGATCAATGACATTTCCAACTCTACTGTATTTTTATTAAAATTTATTATTAAATTGAAACAATATTCTTTGTTTAAAAAAAAAGTCCCCATGAATAATCTATGGCTCGCTTCAATTGTGACTTGATCAAACCTTATTTGCATCCAGGCTGTCAGGCTCAAATTTGAAACATATTTTATTTCATTCCCTTTTTACCCAAAACTCTATTTCTAGAACTCCCTAGAAATGTTGATATAAAAATTCTATCCTATTATTTATGTGTCCAGTGTCTTTTTTTTTAAGTTTATTGATTTGAAAAGTGAGACATAGAAGAGAGACAGACATAGAAAAGAGGGGGGTGTGCCAAGGCCTCCAGATGCATGTGCTTCTTTGTGCATCTGGCATTATGTGGGTACTGGGGAATCAAACCTGTGTCATAAGGCTTGTTGGGCAAACGCCTTAACTGCCAAGCCATCTCTCCAGCCCCAATGTAAGTCTTTATGAAAAAGAAAGGTTCTAAGTACCAACACTGCATGAGGAAAAACTGACAAAAGTTAGGAACCCATGGGGCCTATTTCTCCATCCTGAGACTGCAGGGGGCGGTATTGCTCATGTAATAACATGATCTGCTCGTGTACTTCCCATATTTATTTTTTGAGAGAGAGAGAGAATGGGCACACCAGCAGCCTCTCAGCTGCTGTGAATGAACTCCAGACACATGCACCTCTTGTGGGCATGTGCAGCATTGCGCCCTTGCATCACTTTGTGTCTGGCTAAACGTGGGAGCTGGAGAATCGAACCGGCATTCTTAGGCTTGGCAGGCAGGCACCTTCACTGCTAAGCCATCTCTCCAGCCCATAGTTAGCATTTTAGCTGAGTGACGTGTGTGGAGTGAAACATGGTAAGCTGACCCCTTCGCTGAGCCTATGTGATAGTGAATTGGCAGCTCCTTTTTGTGTTCAGATTATCTTCGAAAAGAATTGTTACAGTGTCTTAGCTTTCATTCAAATTTTGTTAACCTTTCCTTTCCTTAAAGTGAAAGAAAAATGGTTTGAAAAAATACTCTGAGGTCAAACATATGACCTGCTGTTGCATTACAAGATTCATCAGTGAATCCATATTCCATAAAGACTTTATCTAGGTATTGTTTTCATCCTTACCTGGTCCTTGGAGTTTTAGCTGATATATTGTCTCTAATAAAAATTGGAGTCAAACACTTGCTGCAATACAGACTGCTGTAACAGAACACCTAATGCATTTTGCCGTGACCCAGCCCAGTTCTTTAAAGCCCTCTACAATGACTCTTTCCCTATTACCTCACAATGGGGGAGATTCACCCATTGGGATAGAGAAAAAAGAATGAGGAAAGCTGGGCGTGGTGGCGCACGCCTTTAATCCCAGCACTCAGGAGGCAGAGGTAGGAGGGTTGCCAAGAGTTCGAGGCCACCCTGAGACTACATAGTTAATTACAGGTCAGCTGGAGCTAAAGTGAGACCCTACCTCGAAAAACCAAAATAACTAACTAAATAAATAAATAAATAATAACAAGAGTGAGAGAATTCAATAGGAAATAAACAGTTGTTCTAATTGCCTATTAAAGCCTTACAAGCCATTTTTCCTCATTATGACTGAAATTTTATTGATTTTTCTGGATTATAGGGACCGAGCCCCTTTTATTTTCACTTCAGAAATGGAATACTTCATCACGGAGGGAGGGAGAAACCCACAGCATTTCCAAGATTTTGTGGAGCTCTGCTGCAGAGCTTATAACATCCTCAGAAAGCACAGCCGGCTGCTCTTGAACCTTCTGGAAATGGTAAGTCCCTCAGAGAAACGGCAAAAACAATAAGCTTTCTTCCTGTCTCTTTTGGTAGTCTATTTTTGCTAATGTCTTGGAGTTCCCCCAAAGAGCTATTCAAAACAGAAAGCAGTGACTAATTAGAGAGATCCATGATCCAGTTTATAAACACGATTCTTGACAATTTAATATGTTTGCTCATAGTTCTTGTCTCAGACATTCCTATCACAACAATATTGAGACTTTCAGAGCTCATCCAACAGTGAATGTTGACTATGGTTCAGGGGGAGTCATTGTAAAGACAGCGTCTTTAATTGTATTGCACATTAGGACTTTGCAATAATGCCTTTAAAATCCTGTCTCATGTCCATGTCTCATAACTGATGATGTCAACTGTTCCCAGGTCCCTATTCCAATTTCTACCTTTGAATATTTGCCTTTTTTTTTTAGATGGAGAGTCAAAAATGTAAAGGGGAGGCTTGGAAGGTGGATCTGTAAATGTGCTTGGTGCACAAGTGTGAGGATCTGAGTTCAGGGCCCCAACACCCACATAAATGCTGAGTATGGTTGTGTGTGCCTGGAATCGCAGTGCTAAAATGGCAGATAGGTGGATCACCAGGGAAAACTGACTGAATACACTGGCCAAATCAGTGAGCTACAGGTTCATTAAGACACCCTGTGAAGCCTAAGGACCCAGGTTCGATTCTCCAGTACCCATGCAAGCAAGATGCACAAGGTGGTACATGTATATGGAGTTGGTTTGAAGTGATTTGAGGCCCTGGCATTCCCATACTCTCTATCTGTCTCCCTCCCTCTCCTTCTCTCTCTCTCTCTAGCTCTCAAATAAATACACAAATAAAATATTTTTAAAAAGGTGAGACTGCCTCAATATGTAAGGTGGAGATTGATTGGATAAAACACCTAACTGTGACCTCTGGCACCACATGCACACACACAGTCACGTGTACCCACAAACATATGAAAACATATACATACATGCATGACACCACACACATACTCACACATACAATAAAAACGTAAGCTGACTTGGTAGCAATTGGACTGGTGTAATGGATTCAGTAGTATATACCAGGACATGATCCTATCTGTTAATCAAGAAGGGAAATCCAGTGTTTCATGCCACTATCCAACCCATAGAGATGTAGATGCTCCTCGCTAGGAGGGACCTGATAGAAATACCTTCTGGGGAAAAGCTGTGGCACTTCCCCCGAGAGCAGATACTCAGCGCTCATTGCATCACTGTGTAAGACGGGAACGTTCGTACCACTGGTCCATCAGCAGGGGGGTTGGAATCAATCAAAAATAACTGGCCTAGGGCTGGAGAGATGGCTTACAGGTTAAGGTGCTTGTGTGAAAAGCCTGAGGACCCAGGTTTGATTGCCCACTATCCATGTAAGCCAGATGCACAAGGTGGCGTGTGCATCTGATATTCGTTTGCAGCGGCTAGAGGCCCTGGCATGCCCATTTTCTCTCTCCCTCTCTCTCTTTCTCTCATTTGTGCTCTGCCTCTTTCTTTCTCTCTCCCTCTTTCAAATAAATAAGTTATGAGCTTAGAGCTTTCAGCTAACAATTATTCTGCTAAATAGTTGTTCAAGTCACAGACTTGGTGGTTAGGCCTCCCTAATGTTGAACACTATGTTACATTTATGGTTACTGTCCGTGGGTCACATTACTTAGCTCCCATTTATTTCACATCATCCGTCTTACTAATGAATACTCTGGCTGTACTAAAGTGTTAATTGATTTAATGTTATAATAACGCTGATAGTTAACACACAGAATTTAGAACAGTACCTTCCATATGGTAGAATTCAATTCATTAATATGATTATACAAGATCCCCCCCTTTTTTTATGGTTTTTCAAGGTAGGGACTCACTCTAGCCCTGGCTGACCTGGAATTCACTATGTATCCTCATAGTGGCCTCAAACTCAAGACGATCCTCCTACCTCTGCCTGCCAAGTGCTGGGATTAAAGGCGTGCACCATCACGCCCGGCTTATGATCCTTTTTAATTTAAAAGAACCCCATCCAATAGGATATCTTATAGTCACATGTTATTTTAATTCAAGGATGATGAATTGAGAGTTGGCTTAGCAGTTAAGGTGCTTGCTGGCAAAGCCAAAGGGGCCAGGTTCAATTCCCCAGCACCCACATAAAGCCAGATGCACAGGGTGGCACATGCATCTGGAGTTCATTTGAGCACTGTCTAGGAGGACCTGGCATGCCCATTCTCTCTCTCTCTCTCTCTCTCCGTCTGCCACTCTGTCTCTCTCAAGTAAATAAATAAATACAAATTTAAACCATTTAATTCCTCAGTTTCACTGGTGACTTTTCCACATTTGCGTTGTTTTTGGTACTGGCAGCAGTTTGAATGTAAAAAGCACCACCCCCCCGCATAGCCTCACGTGTTTGAATGCGGAGACCCCCGCTAGTGCATTGGGAAGGTTGTGAAACCCTTGTAAGGTGGCACCTTGCTGGGAAAATTGTATCACTGGACAAGGGCTTTGACTGTTATACCCCAGCCCCACATGCCATACTCAGCTAACTTGCGTCTTGCAGCCTGCTGATGTGGAGATATGATGCCCAGCTGTCTGCTCCTGAGGGTAAACATTACCCTCAAAACGCTAAGCCAGGGGGCTGGAGAGATGACTTAGCAGTTAAGGCACTTGCCTGCAAAGCCAAAGGACCTTGGTTCGATTCCCCAGTACCCATGTAAGCCAGATGCACAAGGGGGTGCATGCATCTGGAGTTCGTTTGCAGTGGCTTGGAAGCCCTGGCATGCCCAGTCTCTCTCTCATTCTGCCTCTTTCTCTCTCTCTCAAATAAATGAATAAAATATAAAAAGCAAAGTGTTTGTCTTAAAAAAAAAAAAAAAAAGCTAAGCCAGAAAGAAAGCCTTCCCTTCCATAGGCTGCTTCTGCTTGTGTGTTCTGTCCCAGCAGTGAGAAAGCAACCGCTACACCCCTGAAGATTGAACTTAAGTCTTAAGTGCAAGCAAGTGCTCTACCACTGTGCCACACCCCAGCCCTCACTAATCACATTCCACACGTTCAACAGACACATATGGATAGATGCACATGTATGAAAACCTCCATCATCACACAAAAAAAGCTCTACTTGATAATGCTGTGTAGCAGACAGCTTCAGGTTCGCTGAGATGAACTTCCAGACCAGGCACAGTTATGGAGGAAGGGATATTATTTATTGAAGCTTACAGATCCAGGGGAAGTTCCATAATGGCAAGAGAAGTGGCCTGCTCTCCACAGGGCCAAGCAGAAAGAGAGAGAAACCAACCAGCCACCACAGCACACAGAGCAAAACTACAGCCAAAAGGTCACACAGCACACTTCAGGAACTCCTGCTAGGCACATTTGCATATCTTTACAATGGAATCTCAAACCCACACCTTAAGATCGGCCCCCAGTGACATTGCCTCTAGCAAGGTGATTGCAGATGCAAACTATAACTAATAAAACACTGAATATATTGGGGGACATATATTCAAACTACCACATGCTGCATTACACAATGGAAGCTTGACTTGGATTCTGGCTTTAACTTTGATACAACAGTCACGTTCTATCCTCCGAGCCTTGAAAAAAAGAGGATGTATATATATTATGAACACATCTTTCATATATAAACACTTCCGTTTCTTCCACTCTAAACTAGATTGTGTGACTCTCACCATCTCTAGAATGCCCGTGCTTGCTTTCCAATGAATTGGTAGATCTGCAGTCTAGCTCCCGGTTCTACTAGAACATATTGCAGTTTTGGAATTGCTTGAGCTTATATCAAGCTGAGACCACAGCCCAAAGAGTAAGTCTACGAATTTGACTTTATTTATCTAATAAACATCCAGGCAGTGTCAATCCTAATTTCCTCTTACAATCCAGCATGATAGACCTTACCAAGATCATCAGTCCATTAGAGCTCTTGAGTGCTAACTGTATGCCAGAAACGAAATGAGACATTAGCATGTAAGACCTAGAGTTTGAATGAAAATCAAGTAAGGAAAATAAAACCTGCATAGAAGAGTAATTGAGGTGTCTGGCATTTTGTAAATGTTTATAATGCTATAAATAAGTGCATGAAAGGAGTAATTCCTAATTCTAATAGCTGCTTTACCTGATATAGACATTTCAAAATTAAAAGCAGAAAGCCAAAATATAGTTGGATATCATTTAAACTACTTCTCTGATAACATAAAAAAATCAAGCAAAATAAGGTCATAGGAAGGAATATTCACAGAGCTATTGGTAGATTTCTTTTCTCTCTTATTTAGTAAACTCGGTCATGTGAACTATATCAACCATCAAAGAGCTGATAATGGTGTCAGGCCAGACAAGGTGGGGCATGCCTATAATCCTGATAATGTTGTTAGGCCAGACAAGGTGGGGTATGCCTATAATCCCAGCACTCAGGAGGCTGAGGCAAGAGATTTCAAGTTCCAGGTTATCCTGACTCTAAAAATAAAAATAAATTGATGTAATAAATCCCATTCAAAAGGAGTAGTGGGCTCGAGAGGTGGCTGAGTGATTGAGGTACCTTCCTACAAAGCCAAAGAACCCAGGTTCGATTCCCCAGGACCCATATGGGCCAGATGCACAAGGAGGTGCATGCATCTGGAGTTCATTTGCAGTGGCTTGAGGCCCTGGCACACCCATTCTCTCTCTCTCTCTCTCTCTCTCTCTCTCTCTCTCTTCCCATCTTTCTCTCTCTTAAATAAATAAATAAAAATAAAATGTTTAAAAAAATGAAGTAATGATATGGTATGTTGATCACATTTTGAGATGGGTCCTTAGGTTTTGCAGACAAATCCCTCATAGCTAAGCTGTCTCTCCAGCCCCATTTTCTTTCTTCAAATAATATATTTATTTATTTATTTATTTATTTATTTATTTATTTATTTATTTATTTATAAGAGAGAGAAAGAGAGAGAGCATGTGCATCAGAGCCTCTAGCCACGGCAAACAAACTCCAGATGCATGTGCTACCTTGTGCATCTAGCTTACACGGGCACTAGAGACTCAAACTTTTGGTCTTTAAGCTTCGCAGGCAAGTGCCTTAACTGCTCAGCCGTCTCTGCAGCCCTGTGAAAGACCATTTTCTACACACGCATTGAACCTCTCTTTCCTTCCATTCGGACTGACACTCCTTCTTGTCTTACCGTCTTTAGAAGTACTTCACTGTACGACTGCACCAGGACCTAGTGACAACTAAGTGTTGACGTGGGCCGTCAGTTCAGAGTTCTGTGAATGGTCAATACCCAAGGGTATAAAGCTCTGGCGTTTGGTGGGTTCGCTGCCGAGTCAATGAGTCATCCTCAGGAGAACGTGTCTAGTTTTCAGATATTGACGGTGCTTTTCTTTCCTCCAGGAAGAGCAGGGGAGCAAAATAATCTATGTAATTCCCATCCTGCTCAAAAAGCCACATCTGCAGGAGACCCAGGAGCATGACTGGCTGAGCACACGAACTGCATCTGCTCAGCTTTTCCCTCATTAAAAAAAAAAAATCAATATCAGCGATTATGGAAGATTCCCAAAGAACACAGGGACCTTTCACCCACTTTCAAATGTTTATCACACCCATTATTATATCAGATATTTCCCAGCAGACATCGTTCTGGCTTCTCTTAGTGGGAAATGGAAGATGCTGCTTCCCTGAGCAAAGCTATCAAAATCGATTTAGACTTAGTACCAAGAGAATGCATTAGAAACAAACACATTTCCCTATCCTTTAAAAAAATGACTGATGGGGCTGGAGAGATGGCTTAGTGGTTAAGGCGCCAGCCTCCTAAGCCTAAGAACCCGGTTCCAATCTCCAGGTCCCACGTTTAGCCAGATGCAGTGATGCAAGGGCACAATGCCGCACTTGACCACAAGGGGGCGCACACATCTGGATTTCGTTCACAGCAGCTGAGAGGCTGCTGGCGTGCCCATCTCTGTCTGTCTCCCTCTCCCTCACTCTCTGTCTCTCTCTCAAAAAAAAAAAAAAAAAGACTGATGAAGCCAGACGTGGTGGTGCACACCTTTAATCCCAGCACTCAGGAGGCAGAGGTAGGAGGATCACTGTGAGTTCAAGGCCATCCTTAATCCTTAAACTACATAGTGAATTCCAGGTCAGCCTGGGCTATAGTGAGACCCTACCTCAAAAACTAAAAAAAAAAAAAAAGAAAAAGGAAAAGAAAAAAAAAAAAAAGACCAACACAGCCATTATATGTGACTGTTCTTCCTGCGTATTCAATGTGCCCTTCATCTCCCTGCCCTAGAATCCACTTATACTTATTACCCATGCACTCAAGGCAAAAAAAAAAAAAAAGTGGCAATTAAAAAAAAAAAGGCAAGCTGGGCGTGGTGGCGCACGCCTTTAATCCCAGCACTCGGGAGGCAGAGGTAGGAGGATCGCTGTGAGTTCAAGGCCACCCTGAGACTCCATAGTTAATTCCAGGTCAGCCTGGGCTACAGAGAGACCCTACCTCGAAAAACAAAACAAAACAAAAAAAGGCAATGGGAACACATCACAGTGAGGTCAGAAAATACACATGGTTGTCCTACTGTTTGGCCCTGAGAGTTACAGAACCCAAAACATCTTGTACCAGAAATCGGGCACGTGATGGGTGAATTTGGGTCTGGCTACCTTTAGTCAGTCAAATGATGAGAGGAGTTAGGTTCATCTGGTTGGACATAGTCTGCACTTAGCAGCTGAAGTGTGTGTGTGTGTGTGTGTGTGTGTGTGTGTGTGTGCGCGCGCGCGTGTGCGTGTGCGCTCGCTCGTTTTTCCAGTAGAAGAAGGAGCAAGTGTAGGATGCACCTCTCTAGAAAATTCCCAATACATTTTGACCAAGCCAGTACGGATTCAGTGTTCACAGCAATTAGACCCCATTTCAGACCCTAGAGATGAAGTCTGTTCTTTAAAAAAAAATTTTTATTTTTATTTATTTATTTGAGAGGGAGACAGAGAGAGAGCGAGAGGGAGGGAGAGAGGATATGAATATGGGTGCACCAGGGCCTCTAGCCATGCTGCAAATGAACTCCAGACACATGTGCCACAGTGTGCAGCTGGTTTACATGGGTTCTGGAGAATCGAACCTGGGTCCTTTGGCTTTGCAGGCAAACGCCTTACCCACTAAACAATCTCTCCAGCCCTGAAGTCTGTTCTTTAGCGAATGGATGCTCATGTGGGCTGTCTCAATCACTGTGCAGAACTCTAAGCACAGACATGGTGACATAAGCCAAACCTAGGTTCTACTTGCTGAAGGGAATATGCCTCCCTCTGGCTGGTTTTTGTCAAGTTTAGTGTCAATATTGAATTTGCTGGCAGGGGCTTTTTAAAAGCCTGATAGCATCAGCTCTCTCTCCCTTCATTTATTTATTTATTCATTCACCCATGTGGTCATTATTCAGCGGACATTCATTAACTCGCTCTTGACCTCTTCTTGTAAAGAACCATGCTAAGCAATACAAACAGGTCAACACTGAGTCAAAGTCAAGTTTCTGTTCGCAAAGAAGTTAAAATCCAACGTGAGAAAAAGAATCACTCCGTGAACAAAATACGGCAGGAGCTGTGAGTTAGTAGTGGAGAGACGTGCAGCCAAGACAGGAACAACTGCACAAAGAAATCCATACGTTAAACCTGCTGGACATCCAGCAGCACTTCGTGGAGGAAGAAGCTTTTAAGCTGAATATTAAAAACGGTTGCCAGTAGGTACAAAGGAACGCCTTTGGCCAAAAGAGAACATGTATGTGTGGCGTTTTAAAGAACATGAATATGACATGTGTTGGAAACAGAGGTGAACATCATTACCCAGTGTGGTCCCAATATAAACCTTTCTGCACAAGGTAATCCGGAAGTGACAAGTCTCAAGTTATGAAAGGTATTTATGGCTTTATTATGAAGACTTTATTCTTTAGTGCATGGGCACTTGAGACACAAAAAATCTATTTGTCCATAGTAGAGAAAGGGCTACCGTTTTACTTGTGTTTTAAGCAACTAAAACGTTATGTAATTAAGCACAAGGATTAAAGAAGTTATTCCAGAAATCTAAGCAAATGATAATATGAACCAGGATAAAAATTACAAATAAAAAATTAAGCAATGAAGCTGGGCATGGAGGTGCACGCCTTTAATCCCAGTATTTAGGAGGCAGAGGTAGGTGGATCGCTGTGAGTTTGAGCCCAGCCTGAGACTACATAGTGAATTCCAGTTCAGCGTGGGCTAGAGTGAGACACTACCTCAAAAACTCAAAAAAAAAAAAAAAGAAAAGAACACAATGAATACAGCACTCTAATGAAGTGTTTTCAATAGAATTAAGTGACTCTTGATGAAAATGAAGATAAAGGGAATCACACATGAATTTTTGGTTAGTTGGGCAATGGTGACAGTGTAAATAGAGATATCAATCAAGAAAATGAAGGAGGCTGGGTGTGGTGGCACACGCCTTTAATCCCAGCATTCGGGAGGCAAAGGTAGGAGGATCGCCATGAGTTCGAGGCCAACCTGAGATTACATAGTGAATTCAGGTCAGCCTGAGCTAGATGAGACCCTACCTTGAAAAAGCAAAAAATGAAAAAATAATAATAAAAAAAGAAAGAAAATGAAGGAAAGATTATACAAGAAAATTTGGTGAAAGTTAAATACTTGAACTTGAGATGCTAGGGATTGTCTAAGAGGAAAGGCAGCTGACAAGTCACCAGGAGCAGCTGGTGAATGATCCACATTGCACCTGTGCGCCCTGGACACCTCTCACCTCTCAGTATATCCACTCCTCACTCACTTTGCTCAGTTCCATTTCCTACATAGACCTGAAAGCCAGTAATGTCCCCACTGCAAACCAATTCCTGGTCCAGCCTCCTGTCAATGATTCATACATACGTGGTGATCTTTCTAAGACACAAACCAGTTCCTCACATATTGATACACTTCACCATTGTTCTCTGTATGACACAAAATATTTAATGTTGCAAGAATGCCCAGCCCCTGTCTGTTTTCCTTTTTTTTTTTTTTTTTTTTTTTTTTTTTTTGGAGAGAGTCAGAGAAAGAGAGAGAGATAAAGAATCGGCATGCCAGCGGCTGCTGTGAACAAACTCCAGACGTATGCGCCCCCTTGTGGGCAAGTGCGACATTGCACCCTTATATCACTACATCTGGCTAAATATGGGACCTGGAGAATCAAACTGGTTTTCCTAGGCTTAGCAGGCAGGTGCCTTAACTGCTAAGCCATCTCTCCAGCCCTCTGCTTTTTAATGCTTACTTCTTGGTACTGTCACAGGATGCGCCATATTCTAGAAAGACTTCCTGAGTTTCTTCTGAAGACACACTGGTCTCTTCTGTATGTAAGTCCCTCGGCCTGAAGGACAATGAGAAAAAGAACAGTTGCGGGGTGACATGATTCTCTTGAACTTCCTCAAGTCAATTACAACGTCACCCACACACCACAACAGTAGAGTCAGCCCATACTTTATTGTTAAAGCCACTTCACACTGCTGATGATTTTCTCTTCTCGAAATGAGAAAATGCATCATCTTAGTCATAGAATACTGCTAACTATCATGTCCTGCTATTTCATGTCCTCTTCTTTATCCTCTTCCTCCTTCTCTTGCTCTCTCCCTTCTCCTTCTTCTTCTGCTGCTTCTTCGTCTTCTTCTTCTTCTTGGCAGAATTTAAATTTATTTCCAAAAGATTTTGTCTGTAACTAGAAATAATAATAATATTCCTTCATTCTATAGTGCAATATAAACAAATATTCCTAAGGGATTAGCAGAAAAGTCTCAGCAAAAGTTATACTTCCTTTTTCATTGCTTTAATAATAATCAATAAATAGTCGCTACTTGCACAGATTTTTTTTTCTCAAAAAACTTGTTTGAGGTGGGAACGTGGCTCAACATTTAAAGCCACTTGCTTGCAGAATATGATGCCCTAGGTTAATTGTCCAGTACCCACATAAGTCAGATGCACCAAGTGGCGTGTGCATCTGAACTTCATTTGTATTGACAAGAGGCCCTAGCATGCCCATTTCCCCTCTCCCTCATTTGCTCCCTGCTTGCAAATAAATTAATAAAATATTGTTAAAATATTTTGTCTGCACCTGAAGATAATATTCCTTTATTTTATTATATAAATAAATATTTGTATCAGTTAGCAGAAAATTACCTGTAAATTTTATACTTAGTTTTTTATTACTTTAGTAATATTCAATATATATACAGTCACTGCTTACTGTGATAAAATTGTGAGTCATGGACTGATGAAAGAACAAAGGATTAAGAACCAGAAAAGTGACTTTTTTTTTGCACAACATTTGACCTGGGCATGTCACTCAGTTTTGTAGAAATTAAACTTGTCTTTTTTTTTTTTTTTTTTTTTTTTGGTAGGGTCTCACTCTAGCCCAGGCCGACCTGGAATGTACTATGTAGTCTCAGGGTGGCCTCAGACTCACAGCGATCCTCTTACCTCCGCCTCCTGGGTGCTGGGATCAATAGGTGTGTACCACCATGCCCGGCTAAACTTGTCTTCCTTCAAAATTTATCATATGAGTTTTGTGTAATGCTGTGGCATGTGCTTGAGTCTTCCAGATCAAGTTGGGTTATTTTATATTCCTTTAGATGGGAGACAATTGGGACTTAGCAGAATTAAGGACTTTTCTTAAAATCGCTGATTTTAAATGTCGGTTTTGGAAATTCTGTCATGGGAACAGGGACATTGTCATTCTTACCCACAAGTTTATGGGGAGACAATGAAGGAATTATTAACACACAGGCACTTTGCCAATGGCAACGGTTCTTTTATTCTTGTCGTGGCTTCATGCATCACTACGTAGAAGAGGTTTAAAGGTATAAACTGATTTCCATTATGCATATGAACTGAAAGCCCCATGAAAATACATGGCCAAGCATGGCAGCGCACACCTTTAATCCCAGCACTCGGGAGGCAGAGGTAGGAGGATCACTAAGAGTTCAAGGCCACCCTGAGACTACATAGTGAATTCCAGGTCAGCCTGGGCTAGAGTGAGACCCTACCTCGAAAAACAACAAAAAGAAAAAGAAAAGAAAAAGAAAGAACATACATGCTTTTATATCTGTCATTAATTTTATATCTGCATTTATTGTCTCTTCTTTTTGATTTTGGGTTGCGTTGTAAAGATGCTACACGCAGAATTGCCTGAACTAAGAGGAATTGAAGACCTGAAATATGTTTATAATAATCTTCGTCCCCAAGACACAGATCTGGAAGCAACAAGTCATTTTACCAAGTAAGATGAGCTTTGGTGTGTGTGTGTGTGTGTGTGTTTACACATGTGTGCAGATGTGTGCTGTACAACTAAGGTAATCTCAGATTCACCAGCCATTGGTATGAGTCTGCTATCTCTACACTGTGTCTTCATTTTCAAAGAACAGAAACTGAGCCACGTGCATGGCGGAGGCCCGCACCAGGGTTTCTGTAACGTGGCACCATGTGCTAACCAGTTCCTTCATCTAGCAGATTGCTCAGTATGAGGTCATTGAACAGAGCAAGGTCTGACATGAATAAATTGGTTGTTCTACTTGAACTATGTCCAGTAAAACAATTTGGAGAAAATGATTTACGATGAAAAATGTACCCACTACTTTCAACTGTAAGACAATACAAATATTGAAATATTCGGTCAAAGACCTGTGACTGTCTTCTGCTTTTAATCTATTTTTTATTAAGCAAGTCTGGGAAAACACAGGTGGTACATCAAGGTAAGAGTCTGGGCAGAACACGCGAATATCAATTAGACTTCAAACCATTGTCCAAAGGGCAGCGCGTTTTATAATGTAAGATCCCTCTGAGCATCTCCTTCTGAATGGATGGCGTAATTCCTAGCCTATTTTGGTTAGTCAGTAAGTGTCAGCTGTCATTATCTGAGTAGGGAAATATAGAACCCTTTGTTTCCCGTGGCTATTGATAGCGAATTCTATTTGAGTCTAATTTTTTTAGTTAGTCCAATATTCTCAACTATACACAGATAATTTTTCTTATGTATGTGTACATGGGTGTGGTGTGTGTGTGCATATGTTCACATGGATGTGGGTATACATACATGTGTGGGGCATATACATGTGTGTGCACATGTGTGGAGGTCAGGGGTTGACCTCAAGTGTTTTCTGACATCTCTCACCGCCCACCTCACTTAACCTCGAGCCCACCAATGTGACTAGTTCAGATACCCGAGCCAACGTGTCCCAGGGGGGCTGTTTCTGCTTCTCAAGCATTGGGACGGCAGTGTGCAAGCCCTACGCAGCATTTACGTGGATGCTGGGCATGCAAACTCCAGTCCTCATGCAAGCACCTTATCCACTGAACCACCTTCCCAGCCCAATTATTTTCTCATTAAAATGGAATGTAGATGTGAGGAAAACAAAGGCTAGAATGAAACCTCTCCTGGCCTTTCCTTTTTCGCTCTCCTTTCTGGAATGCACAGTGAGGAATGTCTCTCACTTCAGGGGTGCCGTGAGATTTCACAAGGATGCCCTTCTGCACCTTCAGAGAACGTCGCTTGTCTCAGGGAGGCCTGCCACATGAATCTCAATGGGAAGGCTGCCACTGTTGACAATACGTAATGACAGAATATTAGAGCCAGCAGAAGTTAGGCTACACTGATTCAGACAACAGACGTTCAGAAGAGAAAATGCAGATGTAAAGAGTTAAGCGTTTTGCCCAAGAGCAGAAGAAACAATAAAAAGCACCAGAACTAAGATTTGAATCTTCTAATCTTTCTGTTCCAGAGGTTTCCCAGAGACCCTATGTAGGGGGAACAATAAAACCTTCCTGCTACCTACTCAGTTTAAAATAAAATCTACCATTAGAAACTTATTAAGGAAGATTGGCATGTTACCTTTTTAGTATTAAAAAATATCCTTGGGCTGGAGAGATGGCTTAGTGTTTAAGGCATTTGCCTGTGAAGCCTAAGGACCCTGGTTCAATTCCCCAGGACCCATGTATGCCAGATGCACAAGGGGGCACATGTGTATGGAGTTCATTTGTAGTGGCTAGAGGCCCTGGCATGCCCATTCTCACTCTCCCTCTCTCTTTTTCCCTCTCCCTGTCTCTAATAAATAAATAAATAAAAATAAAATCTTTAAAAAATATATCCTCAACATTTAAGAGGACAAGGCAGGAGGATTGCCATGAGTTCAAGGTAAACATGGCATACATAGTTTATTCTAAACCAGCCTGGCTCCAGGGTGAGATTGCGTCTCAAAAGAAATTACAACCACCTCTGCACCATGTAGCCTGGGCTAGAGTGAGACCCTACCTCAGAAAATAAAAAAAAAAAAAAAAAAAAAAAAAAAAAAGAAAGAAAGAAAGAAAGAAAGAAAGAAAGAAAAGAAAAGAAAGGTAGGTCTGGAGAGATGGCTTAGTGGTTAAGGTGCTTGCTTGCAAAGCCTAGGAACCAGGTTCGATTCCCCAGTACCCATGTAAGCCTGATGGACCAGGTGGTGCATGCATCTGGAGTTTATTTGCAATGGCTAGAGGCTCTGGTGCACCCATTCTCTCTCTCTCTCTCCCTCTTTTTCTATCTCTACCTCAAGTAAATAAATAAATAAAATTTTAAAAATCATAAATATTGGCAACTGACTATGGCCAAACACACCAGCTTGAAGATATGAGTAGGTAGTATAGTGCAGACTCTTGGTTTCACAGCAAAGAGAGTCTCAGGTTATCTCAACCAATGGGATGGCTGACTCATTGAGGACCCCAGGGAAAGACTCTCAGTCTTCTATCAGGAGAGCAGAGGGCCGGCCACCACAGATTCTGGATGGCCGGGGAGCTGAAGGCAGCTCCTTCACGTGGAAGTTTATTCCTTTCACAATGGCCACCCACCCAGGTCTTATTAACTCCATGCAGTATGAGTGGATTCGAACAGTGCCAAAATAGCTCCCACCAAGCTATCCCTTCAGGACGGGATGCATCCAGGTAGAGCTCCATCCCTTCCTGAACCATGGTGTAGCAGGCAAAATGACTGCATGCTGGAGGGATGGAGTGGAGAGTTTAAGGAACAGTCTGGAGAAGGTCCGGGAAGGAAAAGGAAGGAAACCTGTAGTTGGGCATGTCTGAGACATGCCATCATATTTCACTAATAGTCCCATCCTCACCATGCAAAAAAACACACACACACACACACACAGAGACAGACACACACACACACACACACACACACAGCTGTACATTGATTGGATGGAAAAAGGACTTTTGAGTCCTGGTCAAGGCAAAAGTCAAAGCAGGCATCTTCTGTGAGAGTCCTCTGTCTTCTCACCCCAGGACACCGGACACACCCAGATCTGTAAAGTGCACACTTCTGAATAAAACTGACCTTGCTTCACATGATTCTACTTCAAAAGGCTGTGAACAGGGCTGGAGGGATGGCTTAACGGTTAGGCGTTTGCCTGCAAAGCCAAAGGACCCTGGTTTAATTCCCCAGGACCCACATAAGCCAGATGCACAAGGGGATGCATGTGTCTGGAGTTCGTTTGCAGTGGCTGGAGGCCCTGGTGCATTCTCTCATCTCTCTCTCTCTCTCTCTCTCTCTCTCTCTCTCTCTCTGCTCTCTCTCTCTCTCAAGTAAATAAATAAAATTTAAAAAAAAAAAAAAAGGACGTGACCTAGTGTGGGAGCAGACCGCAGTCTGCAGCAGTGAACTACCCACGGGCATACCTCTGCCAGGCTAACCCTCACGCTTGCTCGTGTTATGTGGTCTGTTCTGCTAATTCAATTTCCTTGCTGCATTTTGTGCAGGCCCAGCTTAGAGAAGGAACTTGTTCTCCGTGGCCGACTTAAAAGACATCTGGTTTTGCAAGCGAGGACGCATCATTCCACTGTTTAATGAGGCTCCTGGCTCACCATTTCCTCTCTCACGTCCTAGATCCTGCTAATTCCACAGTCTTTGTGGAGCCATACTCACCACTTTATGTATTTTTTCCCAAAACTGTTCCTTTTCCGGACAGATTATTTCATAATGTAACCATCAATCCTACTTTGTCAATTTAGTTCATGTGCAGAATCGTAAAGTTTCCCCAGTCCTGGCACTGTACACAGCTAGACATCATGTGCAAACCTCCTCATTATTCGGGACCCACTAACCTTCCCTCCCATAATTCTACAGAACAACCCATCTTTTCTGTTATTGCTTAATTTATTACCGAATTACATACTGTCTTACATTTCATCTTCATTAATTATACTGGTCAGTTACGTCAGTGACTCTCAAGTAGAGAACATGTTCCCATTTTTTTCCCACTTCTAAGAATATCTGAATGTGAAATAAGTTCTATTTAATAGAAAATATGATTTAAACATTTACTACTAAATATATAGATGCCATTTTAAATTATTATTTTTTATTTTTCTTTTTTTCTGATTTTTTTATTTATTTATTAGAGACAGAGAGGACAGAGGGAGAGAAAGAGAATGGGTGGGCTAGGGCCTCTAGCCACTGCAAACGAACTCCAGATACATGCACCACCTTGTGCATCTGGCGTACATGGGACCTGGAGAATCGAACCGGGGTCCTTAAGCTTCACATGCAAGTGCCTTAACCACTAAGCTATCTCTCCAGCCCATGGATGACATTTAACAATAGCTAGTATCTAATGTAGTTCTCCTTATGCATCAGGGCCAGCTCCATGGTCTTCAGAAATAATGTATTTATCTGTCATGGCAACCCAACGAGTAACAATACTTCTATCTACACCTTGGGATGAGAAAACCAGGGACCCAAATAAGTGAGACAAACGGCCCACACCACACAGCCAGCAGGAGCTTCATTCATATGTCAAATCTTGGAGGTCATAGTCCAGACTACGGGGTTTCAAGCAAGAGTCTGTACAGTTTTTCCACGCCCCTGTTCCTCGTGTGGGCGCTCAGATACATGCTGCTTCAGGAGCCAGACCACAGTTTCTACAAGGTACTTCAGAATCTGTTTGGCTGCAGTTTGACCAAATTGTACGCTTCCCCCTTCCCCAGACACTAATCCTCATGTCCCGCATACCCCGAGCCCCAGCAGATACAGATGGCCCTTCACGGAGGCATGAGCCCTGTGCCACCACCGGGGATCCCCTGGGGGTCTGGTTCCAGATCCGCTGTGATCACCAGCTTTGGGGATCCCCTGGAGATGCATACCCAGTGGCTCCTCAGCATCCGTCACCCTTCTGTCTTCTTGGGTGCCCATTCCCAGGCGCCTTGATTTCCCCTTGAAGCCCACTTGACCTTCACCTCTGAACATCTGTATCACTAATATCGTTTATCCTACAGTTTCACTCGTATATTCTTATTTTTGATGTATTGTTTAATGCACATGTAGCTTGTCTGTTCAGTGATCCTGCAGGGTCTTTGGTCAGCATAAATCAAGAGGTGAGGATCATTCCAACCCGATAGTCCATCCAGCACAATGAAAATCTTGATAAAAAGGGGCAAGAAGGGCTGGAGAGATGGCTTAGTGGAGCGATCATTCCAACGTTTAGCCAGATGCAAAAAGTGATAGTCCATCCAGCATTTCGTTCACAAGCTGAGAGAGATCTTGTAAAATAATAATAATAAAAAGGGGCAAGAAATACCCATTATGTGTGCCTGTGCTTATTCGGCATTCAAAACAAAAAAGATCTCCGTGATCTATTATTTGCATACTTAAAATTCCTAAAAGATATCATTTTGTAGTTAAGTCCTTAAACAGCAAGTAGAATGGGCTTATAAAATATCTATGCTAATTATGTCTATTACAAAAATACCCATGTGCAAAGGATAATGCAACTTTGACTTTATGCTTTAAATAAAAGTTAGAAATTAAATGCTCAAAGACTACCCGTAATGGATTTGTTCCAGAGTTTCCCAAGGATGCTTAAGTCCCTTATGTAAAATGGCATGGTCTGTGTACATAACCTATGACATCCTCCTGTGCACTTTAAATTACTTGTGAAGCCTAACACAGTGCAATTAGTATGCAAATAGTTGTGATAATATATTTTTTATATTTCATTCATTTATTTATTTATTACAAAGAGAGGGAGAGACAGAGAGAATGGGTGTGCCAGGGCCTCTAGCCACTGCAGACAAACTCCAGAGCCATGCACCACCATGTGCATCTGGCTTATGCAGGGTTCTGCAGAATCAAACCTGGGTCCTCATGCTTCACAGGCAAGCACCTTAACCGCTAAGCCATCTCTCCAGCCCTCGTGATACTGTACTCATCAGGGAGTCATGACGAGAAGGGAGAGTCTGTGCGTGCTCAGTATGGATGAGTTTTTTTTTTTTTTCAAAATATTTTCAACTCACGTTTAGTGAAATTTGTGTTCGTGAATCTCACAGATGGAGACATTAAGGGGCCTTTTTTTCTGCATAAATAGTATTGTTCTCTTTAGTTGTTCTCATGGCTTTCAGAAATTAAGAATCTAATAATAATAATTTTAACAAAAAAGAAATCAAGTTCTGGAATGGATCCATCATGGGTATTTTGTGCTTTGGTGAAGATTCACTAAAACACACCCACATTTATATATATATATATATATATATGTATATGTATATGTATATATATATATGTATATGTATATATATGTATATGTATATATATATATATATATATATATATACACATTATATATACTATATCATGTAGTATTTGAGAGACATTTGCGATCTTTCTACTCCTTATATTTTTGTTCTGAAAATCTACAAGTGTTGTATGCCACTGAGTATTCGGACTAAGCTGCAGATAAAGACCAGACAAGAAAACGCATCCACTCCCCCCACCCGCTAAGGTCACAGCTGCAGATCATGGCGGAACCTAAGCTATCTGAGATGCAGTGTGTGTGAACACCTGAAGTGTCTGCATTCTTCTATACTTCTAGCATCAGAGGAGCATACCTCTGAACCTCACTTAAAAGGAAACTTGAACTTGAAAGAGGGAAAAGATGCCTTGCCCTTTCTCCCTAAGTGTTCTGAGCAGTGCAGAATTGCTACCTTGTCTTGGGGAGGTCCATTGAAGGTCAAGAGTGAACCGTGAGTGTCTCAGAGGATGCCGCCTGCTGTGTGGCATTCAAAGTTATATTGTATTTAAGAGGAGAGAGAAAATTGAGAGAGGTTTGCACATCACTATCAACCTGTCTTCCTCTCTCTGCTTCCCTAACTCCCTTCTGGTCCCTGTACAGCTGAGCATTGTTGAATGGAATCAAGACTTAGTGCTCTGCAAACTGATTTTCTCATTGAATATCTGCAGAGCCCACTGCTTGGCAACAAAAGAAACCATCCATTAAAACCCCATCCAAGCCGGTTATTTCAGAAATTTCAATCACTCCGGAGGCTCGGGTTAGCTGTCCTTAGAAACAGATGAACTACTCCACAGACTGGACTGGAATGATTAAGCATGGTCTTCACCGCCCACGTCCCCTCCCACCTGCACAAAGTGCCTTTCTCTTCATCCACTTCCTCTCCAAAAGCGAGAGAGGACAATTTTCATGTATTCTCAGGTATCCCTTTGGCCTGACACACAGAGTCTGTAGTTCAGGAAACTGCTCTCCAGCTAAAAATGAAGCTAGCAGGAAGCAGAGGGAAAGCGCCACACTTAAAAGAAAAATATTTGTATTAGAGAGACATTTTGGTTACAAGAGCCAGGGAGTCTAGCTGCTATCTGTAGGATAAAACGATAAACGCAGATTCAAATCCTAACCAACAAACTCTGAAACCAACAGGACCTGTCTGGTTTCCAATGGAAACGCAGACCTCCTGCTGTGCTCCTCACTGCCCGTCATTTTCTACATCTCTCTGCCAATTTCCTCATGTTTTCTAGGATAAATTCCAGAAAAGAAGTGGGCTAATTCGCTTACTTTATTGAATAGGATTTTTCATCCAAAGCCTCCATGAATTCTGTTGCCCATCCCATGCCCTACCATGGGCACTCCGTGCTGAAGAACATTCTAGAATGGCTTCTCTGCACAGTACTTTGGAGAAATCTTAGGAGGTGCCGCTGAGCAGAACAAGTCCAATAATAGATCTGATACCTACCAAACGAGTACACAGAGGGAAAAAGCTGAACGTGGGGCTGAAGAGATGGCTCAGTGGTTAAGGGCACGAGATTGCAATGCCTGATTGCCCAGGTTCGAATCCCCAGTACCCATGTAAAGTCAGAAAGCACAAAGTAGCATGTGCATCTGGAGTTCATTTGCAGTGGCACGAGGCCCTGGTATGCCCATTCTCCTCCCTCCCTCTGTCTGTCTGTCTCTCTCTTTCTTTTTCCTCTATCCTTGCAAATAAATAAATAAATAATAAAAATAATTGAGTAATCTTAGAAACAGAAAAAGGAAGGCAAACCTGTAGGACATACAATCACGCTGTCTTACTCTAAATTTGGAAGGCAGATTAAAGGAGAAAGACAGATGGAATTTCGACTGCCACCATGAACGTCTCCCTTGTGTGTAATAATGACAATAACTAATTTGAATTATACTGATTTTCTAAGATCCTCTTGCTTTCGTTTCTTTTTGACCTGCAAGACTGATACATGTTCTGGCATCTGCCTTTCGCAATCTCCATGGCCAATCACCATGAGGATGTCTCACAGCTTGGCTGCTGTTCCAAATATTAGTGATAGGAGAATCTCTGGTTTGGATTATAGAATTTGTACTGACAAGTTGCCTAAATATCAAGTCGGAATACACCTTCTATTAAGTAACAAAACATGATATTTTGGACTCTTTGAGATGCTATCAGTCTAAAGGTTAAAAGCATTGGGAAAGTTTAATGTGCCTGCCAAGGGTACCAAAAATCATTAGTTACAACAGACGAATAGTCTGAATAGCCTTGCACCCTAGCAGCTGTCGCCTGCACAGCAGTTCACCTACGCATTGCATACAAGCTCTCATTCCAGTGACAGCTAGCCACCAGACTAAAATCACTTACTATTTTAATTGTAATTTTTCTGATTTTAAAGCTTTTATAACTTCAATTACAGCACCATTCATCACTTTATATGATTCCTTTATACGCCTGCACTTCGAGGTTGATTTTCCTGGTTTGCATAGGATTTAATTTCAATATTATTCATAAAATAACCTGGCTTTTTAAGAGTAGGGAGAGAAGCTTAGACTGTTATTTTGCAGGCATATTACTTTACAGATCCATCACGCCAGGCCACCAACCTTGTCCTAGTTCCTCCGTTCCATTTGCTCTAATTCGACCAATTTCTGCAAGGTGCCTCAGGGAGAAGGTAAAACAGTGACCTATTCATAGGCAAGGCCGTGGAGCCTGAAATTCTTGTTTGTGTGCCCTTCCGGGTCTATTGTGACATTTACTTAAGACTCACTGACTTTGTAGCAGGAATTCTGAACACTTGAAATCCCAATTTGAAAACAGCAAAGACCTTTAAAGAGACTTTTAAGTCAAGTTCTAAACTAGAGAGAGAGAGAGTTCTTTCTCATCCCTCTGATATCACTCCTGTAAGAGATCCAGACAGCTTACCATGAAGTGTATTCCACTGAACCATGAATCTATACCTTTCTATCCCCTATTTCTCTCTATTTGTAATTTTCTACCTTTTGGATTCATATGCATTCATTTCTTAATTTATTTGGTAAGATGCTTTTAAAAAAATTTTCTGTTTATTTTTATTTATTTATTTGAGAGTGACAGAGAAAGAGAGAGAATGGGGGCGCCAGGGCCTCCAGCCACTGCAAACGAACTCCAGATACATGTGCCCCCTTGTGCATCTGGCTTATGTGGGTACTGGGGAATCGAGCCTCGAATCGGGGTCCTTAGGCCTCACAGGCAAGTGTTTAACCACTAAGCCATCTCTCCAGTCCGGTAAGGTGCTTTTTGACACACACACACAAAAAAAGTACCTTTGTATTCTATTTCCTATTTCCAAAGATCTTCTCTCTCTCTGTCTCTCTTCCCCCCCCCACTTGATTCCTGGGAAATAGCATGGTTTAGTATGTTTTATAGATTCAAGAATAAAATAATAATATTCTTCTGTTCATAGGCAGATACTGAGTTCGTACAGAACGAGTTGATTTCTTGCATAACAGATGCTCTTTGCAAAGTACAACTATGCCCAATAGTATGGAAAGAAAGTCCTGTGTGACCCAACATCTTGGCTATGTCAGAAAAGATGCAACAGAAATGCTTTAAATTATTTCCCGTGAGACATAATAACTGGTTCCATTCACACTAACAAGGACACACTTTTAAGCCAGTTGTTTCTCATGGGAAATAATTATTTAAAGCATTTATGTTATATGAAATTATGCACATGCTACAGAGGTTCTGAGATAGATCTTAGCTGGGTGTCGTGATGCATACCTGTAATCCTAGCACTTGGAAGGCTGAGGTGGAAGGCTCATAACTTGGAGGTCAGCGTGGGCTACATGTGGAGACCCTATCTAAAAATAAAATGGCAGGGCCTAAACCGTAAAACCTTTCATGCTTATGATAGACTTCTTTGCACCGTGTTCCTGGAAGCTGCCAATATCTGTTATATTTTGTTATGCCTAAGGGATATATCTAAGTGAAACTGAAAGGATCATTGTTTTAATGCCTCTGCTCTACCTGGGAATTCCACACGAAATTTATTGGATTATGTTTCTCATTAAGAAAAAAAATGAAAGATTTTTCTTTATAGAAAAATGAGAGTAAAGACTTTGGAATCAAGGAACGATGAATGGAGTTATACAGCTACTTCCTGTCTAATGTCTCGGATTTTTTTCTTATCCACCGTGAAAATAATTCTACTGCTTTTCTCCAAGGATTAGAATATTAGCCTGCATTTGGTGAGGATATTGACTTCTTGAGGGGCAATCTCCAATTCTCTCCTTCACCTCTATGCCCCAGTCAATCAGCGCCCAGTGGGGAGAGTTAAACGTCTTTATCAAGACCTCCTGAGGGTTCCAACTAGGAAACTTCCGAGCTGCGAACTTCCAGCTACTACCTTGGTCCTAAAATAATCTTGCTAATATTGCCATTAAACAAAATAAACCCTAAAGCTGATATCAGGCATACCAGACCGAACGTACAGAGGATGGAATCCTAGCACTCTTGGGACAAGCCCCATGTTGAGTCGTATTTCACAACATTCCTCTGACCTGTTGTGTCTGGTACCCAAGAGATAGGAGGTAGCTATGTGTGAAAGTATGCCTCCAAAAACCACGGACATCTTAACTAGGGGGTGAGGTAAGCGTAAGGCAAGTGCCTTGTTGAGATCCTGGGAGGGTGAGTACATCAAGATTAAGGATGGAAGTCTGGGGAAATGGCTTAGGGGTTAAGGAGTTTGCCTGTGAAGTCTAAGGACCCAGGTTCAATTCCCCAGGACCCACGTAAACCAGATGCACAAGAGGCACCTGCGTCTGGAGTTCATTTGCAGCGACTAGAGGCCCTAGCATGCCCATTCTCTTTCTCTGTGCTTCTTTCTCTCTCTCAAATAAATAAATAAATAAAATTAGAAAAATTAAAAGTGGATCATTCCTGAACACTGTTTAATAAGACCTAAGGACGAGTACGTGCCATCCCCCTACAGCTCCCGACTCCAATAAAGAGAAAGCGTTGAGTAAGATTTTTTTGTGGGATCAAAGAATGGATGAGAGAATGGTAGGGTTTCCATAAATCACGACTAGCAATGTCCTCACTCTGTTACAACTATTTTCCTGTCTCCAAAGTGCTGATGAGGAAAAAGTTAATATTTTGTACTGTATCCCCATAAATTCATAAGTTCAACAGACATTCTCAGAAATAATGAACAGTTTGGAAATGAGTAATAGGATCAGAGTCATATTTTAGCATTTGTAGTGAATTTTGGTCTCAGTATATGTATAATAATGGAAAGATGTAAAATTTATTCAAAAAACTTAGAGACTAGGGGAAGATAAATGAGCTTTATCTTTTAAAAAATTGGCAAGAAATCGTTAAAACTTACTGTTGTACCCTGTTAAAACAGAGGATGAGGCATACTAATTGTAAGAAAAAAGGGAAAAAGGCATTGCCTGAAAATATTGACAGATGTTCAGAAAAGTCAGACTTAATTATATTCAGCTTTCATCTTTATTTAAAAAACTAGAAGACTCATAATAAAAGTAAATCTAGATAAATATCATTCTTTTAGAGTGAAACATTACAGGCATTCTCACTGACGCTGGACAAGGATAATATTTGATGTACTGAGAGTAAAACACTGATGTTAAGTTCTATTACTTTCTCAGTTGAATTGAAAAATAATTAAATAAAATAATCCCAAGGCCTTAACATAAAACAATTTGATATAAGAATCCAGGAAAATGGTTACAGGATAAATGTGTGCACTTACTAGTTGAAAACTTAAAGGGGGGGGGCTAGAGAGATGGCTTAGTGGTTAAAGCGCCTGGCTGCTAAGCCTAAGAACCTGGTTCCAATCTCCAGGTCCCACGTTTAGCAAGGTGCAAAGTGACGCAAGCACACAATGCTGCACTTGACCACAAGGGGGCACATACATCCGGATTTCATTCACAGCAGCTGAGATACTGTGCATGCCCATTCTCTATCTGTCTCCCTCTCTCTCTGTCTATCTTTGTCTCTCTACAAAAATAAAAAAAAAATAAATTAAATTTAAAAAAAAAACTTAAAGAGGGGCTGGAGAGATGGCTTAGAGTTTAAGGTGCTTGCATGCAAAGCCAAAGGACCCAGGTTCAATCCCCCAGGACCCATGTAAAGCCAGATGAACAAGGTGGCGCATGCATCTGGTGTTCGTTTGCAGTGGTACGAGACCCCGGTGCACCCATTCTCTATCTTCTCTATCTGCCTGTCTCTCTCTCTCTTTCTCAAATAAACAAAACACAAAAATTAAAGAGAAGCCATTGTTTCAATAGAAACAGAAAATATTCAGTAAAATCCAGAATCATCCATTGAGAAAAACCTTCTAGACTAGGAAGGGATACCATCCGCAGTAACCATTGTGGTTGGTGACGAAACATGAAAAGCTTTTCCTTTGTAATCATGAACACACCAAAATGCTTGTGTTCATCCCGTGCACTAGATGTAGACAGGTAGGTCTCTGCCATGCTAGATAACGGTAACAAACACTATCACTGTTACCTGCAGATAACATCTCAGAAGAATGCCCAGGCATAGGCTGGAAAGATGGCACAGCAGTTAAGGCACTTGCTTGCAAAGCCCGATGGCCTGGGTTCGATTCCCCAGGACCACCTTAAAGCCAGATGGACAAGGTATTGCATGTGTCTAGAGTTCGTTTGTAGCACCTAGAGGCCCTGGAGGGTGCATGCTTTCTCCCATCACCTCTCAAATAAATAAATGTAGTTTTTAGCCGGGCATGGTGGCACACGCCTTTCATCCCAGCACTCTGGAGGCAGAAGTAGGAAGATCGTTTTCAGTACAAGGCCACCATGAGACGACATAGTGAATTCCAGATCAGCCTGAGCTAGAGGGAGGCCCTTCCTCGTAAAACCAAAATAATACTTTTAAAAAGAATGCATGAGCCGGGCATGGTGCTGCACACCTTTAATCCCAGCACTTGGGAGGCAGAGGTAGGAGGATCGCTGTGAGTTCAAGGCCACCCTGAGACTACATAGTGAATTCCAGGTCAGCCTGGACTAGAGTGAGACCCTACCTCAAAAAAAAAAAAAAAAAAAAAAAAAAAAAAAAAGCACAGACATGTTAGTACTAGTGAGTTAAAATTTACTCATATATCCTAAAATATTGGTTGAAATTTAGGAAAAGATAGATTCTATGATATGCCAAAATTTGTCCTGCTGGGGAATAATTTTTATATACATACATCCTCCACAAAGAGATCTAATATCATGTGGAGAAATGTATGTAAATAGAAAATATACTGTGTGTGTGTGTTAGATATCTCAATATTATGCATTTGAGTGTTCCCAAATTGAGAGACAGTTTCAATGTAATGCCACTCAAAATCCTTACACCTTTATTTTGTGTAGGGATGAACTTGACAAATCCTAAAATATGTTCAAGATGTCAAAGGAACAATCCGGAGACAGTAAGAGAAAGGTCTTGTTCTTAGGGATTTGGAAGCATGTCAAAGCCCCACCTGTTTAACAAAGTGTAACATGGATCCACAGATCACTAGGCAAGCATGACAGCAGGGAGAGGCTCAAAGCAGGCCCATGTGTTTCTTAGTACTTTGGAATTGAATAACGTTAATGAGTAAGGAATCATATCTTTGCAAATACAACAAATATCACTTAATTTACCCATTCTACCTCTATGTTTTGGCATACTATGTGGTCATTTAAAAAATATATATTACAAGGGGCTGGAGAGATGGCTTAGCAGTTAAGGCATTTGCCTGCAAAGACAAAGGATCCCGGTTCGATTCTCCAGAACCCATGTAAGCCAGATGCACAAAGGGCGCATGCATCTGGAGTTAATTTGCAGTGACTGGAGGCCTTAGTGCACCCATTCTCCCCTCCCCTCTTTCTCCAACTCTTTCTCTCTCTCAAATAAATAAATAAATAAATAATATATATATGTATATATGTGTATATATATGTGTATGTGTATATATATATAAATAAATAATAATATAATATAATAAATAAATAATATATATATGTATATATGTGTATATATATATGTGTATATACACATATATATATAAATTACATAGCTGAGATCTAAAACTCTACTAGGAGGCTGAGACAAGATTTCCATGAGTTTGAGGCCAGTTTAGACTGTTTCAGACTAATCTGAACGACAGAGCAAACCTTTTCTCAAAAATAATAATTATCTGGGCTGGAGAGATGGCTTAGCGGCTAAGGCGCCTGCCTGCTAAGCCTAAGAACACTGGTTCCAATGTCCAGCAGTTCCAATCTCCAGGTCCCACGTTTAGCCAGATGCAAAGTGACGCAAAGACGCAATGCTGCACTTGACCACAAGGGGGCGCACGCATCTAGATTTCGTTCACAGCAGCTGAGACACTGCTGGAGCGCCCATCTCTGTCTCTCTCTCCCGCTCTGTCTATCTCTCTCTGTCTCTCTCTCCAAAAATAAATAAAAAATAATTTAAAAAAATAATAATAATAATTATCAGGCTGGACAGATGGCTTAGTGGTTAAGGCCATTGCCTGTGAAGACTAATGACTCAGGTTCAACTCTCCAGATCCCACGTAAGCCAGATGCACAAAGGCGAGGCCAGCGCAAAGTCACACATGCCCACTAGGTGGAGCAAGCATCTGAATTTTGATGGCAGTGGCTGAGGCCCTGGTATGCCAATTCTCTCTCTCTCTCTCTCTCTCTCTCTCACCCCTGTGTGCTCTCACTCTAGCTCTCTCTAAAATAATAATTGTGGAGCTGGGGAGATGGCTCAGTGGATTAAGCACTTGCTGTGCAACTCTTGAGGACTTCAATTCAGATCCCCGGGCCCCAAGTAAAAACCATGAGCCACAGCAAGCTTTGGTTATGCCAGCATTCCTGTGAGGTGAAGGGAGACAGAAACAGGGTGATTTCCCAGAAGCTCACAAAGGGAAAGATAGTGGTAAGCTACAAGGAGAGGCTCGGCCTCTAATGAAATGGAATAAGAAGACCTTAAAGCCAACCTTTGACCTCCAGGCACACACTATGTCACACGTGTGCCTTGCACTCACATATGCACATGAACACATACACACACCAAATAAATTGACATTTTTTTCAAAATATTAATAATTGTGATTTACTGCTATGTTCTGAATCAGATGGTTCATACATCCCATAAATATTTTGGGGCCATTTGCCATGCCATCAATCAGTATAATTTTTTTTAATAAAAAGTTACAAAATGGGCTGGAGCGATGGCTTAGGGGTTAAGGCGCCTGCCTCCTAACCCTAAGAACGCTGGTTCCAATCTCCAGCAGTTCCAATCTCCAGGTGCCAAGTTTAGCCAGATGCAAAGTGACGCAAGGGTGCAATGCCACACTTGACCACAAGGGGGCGCACACATCTGGATTTCGTTCGCAGCAGCTGAGACACTGCTGGTGCGCCCATCTCTGTCTTCCTCCCTCTCCGTCTCTCTCTCTCTCTCTCTCTCTCTGTGTGTGTCTCCAAAAAAATAATAAAAAAAAAATTAAAAAAATAAAAAGTTACAAAATGCAATCATTGGGATGATTCTCACTGGTGATCACACACTGTGATTAACTCCAACTTAACACACTGTTAATGTCCTGACAAAAACGTGTCACTTTCGTTGCTCCGATTCTCTTTCTTCGTCCCTCACTCTGTGTCAGCGGCAGGCTGCTCTTTGCTGTCACTCCTCTGCCCTGGAGCTTCTGAACTGCCGCTGCTGAAGATCTGTCCCTCGAGCAATTTCCACAGCATCGTTTCTTGGCCCACTAAGGTCCTTGTCAAATCACTCACCTTTGCAGGGAGATTGTCCTTGACCTGCCTATTAAAATTGTAACGCTGTGCCTGATCCCTCTGTCCCCTCTCACCATTTCCTACTTTATTTTTTCTCTCTAGCACATATGGCTTTCTCAGAGCCTATATTTTATTGGATCATTTAATCATTCTTCGGGATTTCACATCGTATGAATTCTATAGGGGTGAAAAAAAATCTGTTTTGGTCATTACTGTATTCCGAATAGACTATGAGCTGGCATGGCTTAGGAGCAGACATAGTGTATGTGTGCCTGCATTTTTGTCTGTTTGCTGACAGATCTGTGGGTTTGCATGAATGAATAGATAGATGATAGATAGATAGATAGATAGATAGATAGATAGATAGATAGATAGATAGATGAAAGATGATAGGCTGGAGAGATGGCTTAGCGGTTAAGACATTTGCCTGCAAAGCCAAAGGACCCAGGTTTGATTCCCCAGCACCCATGTAAGCCATGTGTATAAGGGGGCACATACATCTGGAGTTTGTTGCAGTGGCTGGAGGCCCTGGCATGCCCATTCTCTCCTTCTCTCTCCCTCTCTCTCTCAAATAAATTAATTTAAAAAATATATGTGTAGATAGATAGATAGATAGATAGATAGATAGATAGATAGATAGATAGATAGATGATAGATAGTAGCAGTGGTTATGTCTCAAGCAGGGCATCTTCTCCTGTTGAAGGAAGAGAAAGAAGGTTTGCTCATTTTACTTTATATTGTTCTATGTTGTATGAATTATATATTTTAA
The DNA here is from genome assembly GCA_036365145.1 of Orientallactaga sibirica. Lineage (NCBI taxonomy): Eukaryota > Metazoa > Chordata > Mammalia > Rodentia > Dipodidae > Orientallactaga > Orientallactaga sibirica. The sequence continues at coordinate 4,156,703 of JAEOAD010001989.1, forward strand.
AAGTCAAGTTGTAATGGTGACAATTAGGTAATAAGGCAAACCCAAGAATCCTAGACCACAAGAACATGGAGACAAAACATCAGAATTTATAAGACCTGAGAAGTGTCAAAAGCCAGGAAGCCCGCAGCAACAACAGATCACTGAACTCAAGAAAACAAAGCCAACAGGCACTCGTGGGTGACTAGAAGTTTTGAAGAACAGCTGACATTGGGGTGGATGTGTGCACATTCCAACCCACAGGGAAGGACAGAGGTAGATAGCCATGTCTGGAACGGTCTCTAACAGTATCTGACAGCCGGGGTTGGTGGAGGGAGCTCCCTTCAAAGAAAGTCTCACTCCAAAGAGAAACTGCTGAGATAGAGTCCAAACTGAGAGAAAAAGAAATAGCACCGACGGTGATAAAAAGTGTCGATAAAAGTGTCCCGAGACAGTTAGGGGACGAGTGCAGAGGATGCCAATCCCAAAATGTATGAGATGTTCCTTGTTAAAATACTACGTGATCGCCACTGAAAGGAAGCCCCAGGCCCTAGAAATTTCTACTTCCTCCTGAAAGACAATAACGTGAATGTCATAGCCAAATGACAAAACAAAAGAGACTGTGGCTCAATGGCATACAAAACTTTAACCAAGCAAGTTAAATAGAATCCTTGTGATGAAATTTTGGAGATCTCTGCCCATCAAAGGAAAAATGTGTACCCTTACATTTCAAATGAGCTAAAAGAAATTAAGAAGATGGGCTGGAGAGATGGCTTTGCAATGAAGGTACTTGCCTGTGAAGCCTAAAGACCCAGGTCCGATTCTCCAGGTTCCATGTAAGCCAGATGCACATGGTGGTACATGCAGATGGAGTTCGTGTGCAGTGGCTAGAGGCTCTGGCGTACCCATTCTCATTCTCTCTCTCCCCCCTCTCTGTGTCTCAAATAAATAAATAAATCTTTAAAAAGAAATTAAGAAGACAATACAGATGGAAAGGAACAACACAGACCACAATTTGGTAAATATAGAAATAAGTCAAATGAACCCAAGACAGAACAGAAAGTAAGATACAATGGGGTAAAGGGAACACGGTTCACGTGGTGCTCTAAGAGGAATAAAGGTTGAAATAAAGAAGATGCAAAAAGGGCTGGAGAGAGGGCTTAGGGGTTAAGGTGCCTGCCTCCTAAGCCTAAGAAGAACCCTGGTTCCAATCTCCAGCAGTTCCAATCTCCAGGTCCCACGTTTAGCCAGATGCAAAGTAACACAAGGGCGCAATGCCGCACTTGACCACAAGGGGGCGCACGCATCTGGATTTCGTTCACAGCAGCTGAGACACTGCTGGCGTGCCCATCTCTGTCTCTCTCTCTCTCTCTCTCTCTCTCTCTCTGTGTGTGTGTCTCTCTCCAAAAAAAAAAATTTAAAAAAAAATTAAAAAAAAAGAAGATGTAAAGAAATGAAGAAAGACAGTGAAGACCCAGCTCAGAGACCCTTGAAAAAGAAGTCCAAAATGGCATGCTAAAACAATCAAAAGTAAATGGCTTATTTTTTAATTTTACTAACTACAATTATTTTGCTTTCTAAAAAAATGAAAAGACTTGAAATTACATGTTGAAAGATAACTTTGTATAGACAGAAACATTGTCCAGACCGGCCGACTGAAACATATATTAGAAAACCTACTTGATACTGAAGAAATTTCTTTAAAATAGACAAAAAGATTCATTCATCAAAGAAAGAAGATCACTATGCTATTAGTTTTAAGTAATAATCCTCTATTTCAGAACAAAATAAGATAACATCTTTATAGAATTCGAAAATCAAAGGTGTTGTATGCAGCCAAACTGACGTTCAAGCATGAAGAATGTAGAAAAACTGTTTTCAGGCTGGAGAGATGGCTTAGCGGTTAAGGCACTTGCCTATGAAACCTAAGGGCCCAGGTTCGATTCTCCAGGTCCCACAAAAATCAAATGCACATGGTGGCACATGCATCTGGAGTTCGTTTCCAGTGGCTAGAGGCCCTGGCATGCCCATTCTCTCTCTCTCTTTCTCTCTCTCTTCCCCTCTCTGTGTCTTAAATAAATAAATAAATAAATTTTAAAAAAAGAAAAATGGTTTTCAACCGTTTTTTTTTTTTTTCCTGGTATACTCCTGAAGAATGTATTACATAATGAGAAATGGGGCTTGGTGATGCACAGCTTTAGTCCCAGCACTCAGGAGGCTGAGGTAGGAGGATTGCCATGAGTTTGAAGACAGAGTGAGCTACAGGTCAGCCTGGGCTAGAGTAGACACTGTCTTGAAAAAGGGAGAATGGGGGTAGGGGGATTGTGGGGGGAGGATGAGGCTGACACAATCAAAACGCAGGGAAGGATAAAGATGTAGATCTGGTAGAGTCTAAGGCCATGAGGACTGTGGTGTATGTACAACACACATATGATGCAGTGTAGAGAGAAAGCTACAAATACATGTGGAGGATGGGCAGCCCAAGGGGACACTGGCAAACACAGGTGGTTCTCTTTGTAGAATTAATTTCTACTAATGTTAACATGCAAGTTAGGTACTGGCGAAAAGAAAACAAGATTTAAAAGAAGTCAGCCAATTTCAATATTGCTCTTCATAAGAAATACACAGAAAGTAGTACAACATAAAGTATAAAGGATTTTAGACAAAGGCATTATGATATCATTACAATGCAAGCCTTATTAAATACAAAAAGAGCTTTCAAAGCTAGACATTGATAATCAAGTAATCAAGAAGAACGAAAATCAGAGAGTGAAATATTTCACATGCCATACTTGCGTGTTGAATATAATGTCACACTCTTTTAAGACGATTGGGAAAAGAATCAAAATGTACAAAAGTAAGATTAAAATAAGAAGCAATGAAAGCTGAGCCAAAACTTCCAAATCATGGAACTATAGAAGGGAAGAAATGGCTTACAGTGACCGGGTCCATAGCTGCTGGGCATTTTTGCACTTACATCATTTTGTAGGTTTAATTTCTGGATTGGTGTAAATATTTTAAAAGATTAGAGACTGGAATGAATTTTTTTTAAAAAGCATATCCCTAAAAATAGAAAACAAACTTTAAAAATGTCCAAATGGGGCTGGATAGATGGCTCAGCAGTTAAGGCACATGCCTGCAAAGCCTAACTACCCAGGTTTGATTCCCCAGCACCCACATAAAGGCAGATGCACAACGAGACACATGCATCTGGAGTTCGCTTGCAGTGGCCAGACACACAAAGCGCTCTCTCTCTGCTTGCAAATAAACAGATGAATAAATAAATAAGTAAAAATGTTTTTTTTTAATGTCAGAATGCAATGTGAAGCCACAGTCTCTTCTATAGTGTTTAATCACTGCAGAAGTGAGCTGGAAGTTTATGGAATAACACACGAGCTGGTTTGTTCAGAGGCCTTTGTCCTGGCCCACATCTAGTAGATACAAGGAAACCATTTGTAAAGAAGTGAGTGGATACCCCGGCAATATCGCTCACTGCCTTCGCTTTTGCGCTCCTCTAGGAAAATCAAGGAAAGTCTAGAGTGTTTCCCGGTCAAGCTGAACAACCTGATCCATGTGCTTGCACAAATGTCAGCTGCGAGCCCTGCCAGATCCACTCCACAGACGCCTTCCTGGCAGTCCTGTGACCAGAGGACAACCAGGACAATTCACAGGGCTACGATTGTGGGGTTCGGCAAAAAGCCCAGCCATGTAAGTCTAAACTCGTGCTTCTCTTTATCCCAGACCATGTTACACATCCCTCCTCGGAGCAAGGTGTTTCACTGTGCAAAGGAAACGTCAGCTACAATTTTATCAGAAGTGCAATGCAGATGTTTTAAGGCACTGGGGAGATGGCTCAGAGGGTGAGAGTACCTGGTGCACAAACAGGAGTGGGCCTAAGAGGGCCTGATTTGGCCCAAGTTCGATTCCCAACAGCCACGTGAAAAGCAGGCCATGTGACACGTGCTTGGAGTCCCCATCCTATGGGGAGGGGGAGAGGCAGAGACAGGAAAGTCACTGGGGGTCACTGGTCAGCAATTGTGACCGAATTAACAACAGCTCTGGATTCTGTGAGAGAGAGTGCTTCTCTGTACCAGAGAGTGGTACAGAATGACATCCATAGTCTCTCTGCCCTCCACACGCATGTGCACAGGGCACGTGCTTCTGCACACATGTGTGCAGAAATATGTACACACACCACATCTCTCTCTCACACACACACACACACACACACAACATGCAAAATAAAGAGCATGTTTTCAGGGGGAAAAAAATCATAACAACCAAAGCTATCAGAACAATGAAAGGGAATAATTCCTGCGCTGGGGCAGACGATAAATTAATTAAATAAATAAATTACAGTGTCCATAAGAAAGGACCGCAGAATTTAGGCAATCTGTTCCAAGCACATAAAATTATATTTTATATCTTTGTGTTTATTGGTAATATTGACTTTATGAGATGCATTGCTTAGCTTTGGAGTTTGTTTATTTTTTTTTCCTGGCTGAAAAGTTCTCTCTTCATTTAACTTGCCTAACATCACAACTGGGAATCCATTGGGGCGTATCTTGTTCTCTTGATTCTTGCCTGTTTTTCTGCAGTTGTACTTAATCCGAGTGACACACGGTGACAACGAAACAAGCCTGACCGAAAAGTCCTTTAACCAGTTTTCCAAACTCCACAGCCAAGTTCAGAAGCAGTTTGCATCACTGGCTCTCCCGGAGTAAGTAAGGCACTGTCTTCTCACGTTCTTCTACCTTCAAAACTCGTCCTTGAGAGAAAGGAAAAATTATGGTTATGGGATTTACTGTTTGACAGCAACATAGTATCCCAACTCTAATGCCACAGAATCTCTCCCAGCAGTCTGCTCTGCTGTCAGAGTAAAGAACCCTTTGTCTATATAAAGCTGAACAAGGTTTGCAATTTCCTTTGGCTTCCAGACATTGGTTTTGGAAACAAACATCAAAAAATAAAAAATCAGAACCTATTACATTTTCATCAATTGTTGGAAAAATTTTTCCATATACTTGTCTTAATATTTAAACTTTGGGGCTAGAGAGATGGCATAGCAATTAAGGCACTTGACCCCGAAGCCTAAGGACCCAGGTTCGATTCCCCAGTACCCCATAAGCCTGGTGCACAAGGTGGTGCATGTGTCTGGAGTTCATTTGCAGTGGCTGAGGCCCTGGTCCACCCATTCTTTTCTCTCTCTATGTCTTTCTCTCTCCCTCTCTCTCAAATAAATAAATAAGATGTTTATTAAAATTAATATTTGTAGTTGTTTTTTATAAAAACAAACAAAAATTAAAAATGCAGAACTAAGTCACTTGCCTACTCTTTTAATAATACAGGTAAAAATGCCATATATTTATATACATATCACATTTATTACCATCACCATTAGCCTTCTAATAATTAATTCATAAACTCACATGATCAAAATTTAACAAAGTAGTATGTATGTACATTTTGGGACAAAAATGAAAGTTACTAAGGCCATTCATGTAATATTGGAAAAAATATTAAACATAAACAAATTATAGATACAATGAAAATAGCTACAGTTCATCTGAACTTCTAAAACTTTTAATTTAAAAGAAAATAAATTTAGACTTGGACAGGTGGTTCAGCAGTTAAAAGAACTTGCTTGCAAAGCCTGATGGTCCTGGTTCAGTTCTCCTGCACTCACATAAAGCCAGATGCACAAAGTGACATATGCTTCTGGAATTCCTTTGCAGTGGCTGGAGGCCCTGACACATTCATTCTCAATCTGCTCTCCTCTCTTCTTTCTCCTTGCAAATAAAGAAATAAAAATCTTTTTTTAAAACCCATAAGTTTAGACCATAAATATCAATGAAAATTGAAATTCAATAAAAATTGTATTTTGACTTAAAAAAATGGAGTTTCCCAGAAATTATGATCCTGATATTAATGATGGTTGAACTAGCTCAGATGACCAGCAACATGATGGTGAGATACTGAGGATAGATCAAACCCATCCTGGCTTCTTCAAATGTTCCTGTTGGTCCTTCCATTTCTGGAATAGCTTTTAGCTGTGAACAACCCTAAAAGGCCAATTTTTGAAGTAACAAAGCTGTACTTTTTCGTTTTTCTTTTAAAACAGATTTCCTCACTGGTGGCACTTACCTTTTACAAATTCAGATCATAAAAGGTTCAGAGATCTGAATCGCTACATGGAGCAGATACTGAATGGACCGTATGAAGTCGCTCATGTATGTTGCCATTTATTTTCACATTTTTATACATAAAATGTCAAATATTTCGTTTGATGTGATCAGAAGTATTTCAAGATAATATTACATCAGCCTTCTTCAGATCATTCATCAGTGCACTGGGATTGTTAAATCCACAAAATGAGAAATGGGGAGTGTCAGAAGGGTACAGCCTTGGCATCGTATAACACACGTGATGTAATACCTGGTAAGTGGACCTCCACTGTGCCCGAGCTGGAGAGGGGTTCAGGAGAGCTTGGAGTTTATCCAGCTGTCAGAGGATGGCTTGAGGGGAGCAGAACGCATGTGAACTGGGCCTTTAACCTAGGATAGGACTTCACAGAGTTGCTCTGGGCAGTATGTGGAGTAGAAGCAAACGCTATAGGTGAGGAATTTGGAAAACCAGCAAGGTCTCGTGTAGGCTTCCTACTGTGGCTGTGAACCAAAACAGGGTGGCTTAAAACAATATCGATTGATTTTCTTTTAAGTTTGGAAACTCAGAAATCGGAAAATGAAACTCATGAGATTAAAGGGAAGGTGCTGTCAGGCCAGGTGCTTTCTGACATGTGCCTTCTGACATCTGCATTAGTTGGCTTGTGGTTTCTTTCCCATGTTACAATGATGGGTTGAGAACTCAGTTCCTGCCATCATGCCTCTGTGCCTGGCTCTGACTCTGTTCTTAAGCCTCCCTCTAAAGGACCTCTTGTGATTACAATTGCCGACATGGACCATATGGAACAGCCTTACCATCGCTAAATCCTCAGTTTTGTTTTATCTACAAAGGCTCCTGTGGTAGTTTGAATATATGTCCCCCAATATATTCAGTGTTTTAGTAGTTATAGTTTGCATCTTCAATCACCTTGCTAGAGGCAATATCACTGGGGGCTGGTCTTAAGGTGTGGGTTTGAGATTCCATTGTAAAGATATGCAGATGTGCCTAGCAGGAGTTCCTGAAGTGTGCTGTGTGACCTTTTGGCTGTAGTTTTGCTCTGTGTGCTGTGGTGGCTGGTTGGCTTTTTCTCTCTCTGTTTGGCCCTGTGAAGAGCAGGCTGCTTTTCCTGCCTTTATGGAACTTCCCCTGGATCTGTAAGCTTCAATAAATAATATCCCTTCCTCCATAACTGTGCCTGGTCTGGAAGTTCATCTCAGCGAACCCGAAGCTGTCTGCTACAGCTCCTTTGTCATATAACATAACATTATATAGGTTCTTGATATTACGATTATGGACAACATGGGTGGGGGTGCATTACCTTGTGAATCACAAGAATTAGAAAAGTACAAGGTGACAATTATTTTGGAACTCAATACAGAGAGAGAGAGAGAGTTCCATGTATACTGATAAGCTGGTACCACAGGTTACCTTCAGTCCCCAACAAGGCCTTTACCTTGAAAATCCAAACCAACCAACCGTGGCTAGTCTTTCCACATTCCAATATTTCCCATCATTTTTCCTACCTCCATCCATGTTTTCCTATTTTAATTATAGCTCCTAAATGACACACACATGACTTTTTGTCTTTATGTCTCGAATATGATCTTGCCCTTGTCCTTGGAAAGCCTAGTGATTTACATTGCTGCTGTGTGTGTTTCATCCGATTGTGAGTGCTTTCCTTTTGATCCATCTGATGCATTCGATTTTTTTAACCTTTCTTCCATTCTTGTTTTAAAATTTATTATTTATAATTCCATTCTGTCCTGAACAGCCTCAGATGTTATATACTGCTTTATCCTTGGGGATCACCATGCAGAATAAAGTATCCATCATTAACTTTTTAAGTCCAGTATGAATTTGTACTTTTATTAGTTTCCCAAAGACATAACACCCTTAGAATTTTTTTTTTCTAGTTAGCCCATTTATATCTTATATTATACTAGTGGTACACAGGCATTTCTTTGGTCTCTGTCTGCATTTAACTTTTTTTGATATTAGTACTTATGTTGAAGCAGAGAAAGAGAGAGTGAGAGAGACAGAAGCAGGGGCACACCAGGGTTTCTTGCCACTGCAAACGAACTCCAGATGCATGCATGACTTTGTGCATCGGGTTTTATTTGGGTCCTGGGGAACCAAGCCTGGACCATTAGCCTTTGCAAGCAAGTGTCTTTACCTGCTGAAGCGTCTCTCAGGCCCACTTAACATTGTTTACAGTTTTGTTCTTCATATTTTTATTATAATGTCTTCAGATATGATGTGGCTTCTTGTATTTGTGCTGTGATGTCTTTCAAAGTTTTGAACAGTTCTCAGTCATTGTCATGCCAAATATTACTTCTTCCTCCTTTCTTCTCTTTTTCTGAGAGCAGTGACATATGTGATAACATATATATTTATACTATATATTATATACTATCATAATATATTATATGTAATATATATTGTATATATAACATATTATAAACTTATATTATACTATTAGACATATATGTAATATATATTGTATATATAACATATTATAATATTATAATATAATATTAATTATATATAACATATGTTTAATGTACATTATATTTTGATGTTATATATGTTTTAGCCTATGGTTATTTTTTATCTTCTTGGTAGTTTCTTGTAACTATTCTCTGAGTTATTAGCTCTCTCTTTATCTATGATTATATTATTAATCTCATTTTTTAGCTTTTCAGTCTCAAATCCTCTATGCTTTAGTTTTAGAACATACCTTTTTATGGTCCCAGTTTTTGTAGAAAGCCTACATTTTTATTTATTTCTTTGTTTATTGAAGAGACAGAAAGAGTGAATATGGGTGTGCCAGGGCCTCCGGCCACTACAGACAAACTAGACTCATGCACCTCTTTGTACATCTTTTTTTGAAAGACTAAGCCCTGTCATTTTGAATGTCACTTGCAATACCAAATATTGGGACCCACAGCATGTACAATTTTAATGTTTAATATTTCTGCCCGTTTTCAACGACATAATCTTCTTTATGTGTGAGCCTTTCTAATTGTGACCACATGGTTCCAACTGCAGGTTTTGTTTTTTGTTTTGTTTTGTTTTGTTTTTGTAGAAGTAATTTGAAACCGATACCATTATGATCTTAGTATAGATAAGAATTACAAAATCTGGCGATAATAACAATGTTGATTAGTCCAACCTCAACTGGAGGCCTTATGAGGACCCATATAGACTCATCCTTATTCCTCAAGCATGGCTATTTAATAATTCCAAACCAAAAAGGGAGAAAGATGCAGCCAGGGGCCTGCTCAGCAGTCCAGACTGTGTTCCCTCTCACCTCTGCAAGGGGATTGACAGAGCTGCTCAGCCTCCGTCATTCCAATATAAAGAGAAAATATGCACTGCAAACATCAGGCCAAACCCCTACCCTGTGTCCTTCCAGACTCGAACCTGGTAATTGTGCACTGCTCTGATCCTTTGCAGCAAAGTTTAGAAAACAAATGTCTACCTCTTTTGATTCTTCTCAGCAGAATATTTTTATTTCTACTAAATGACCTACCCTCTAGTCTCAAAAAATGACTTGGTGGGCTGAAGAGATGGCTTAGCAGTTAAGGCGCCTGCCTGCTAAGCCCAAGAACCCAGTTCCAATCTCCAGGTCCCACGTTTAGCCAGATGCAAAGTGACACAAGGGCGCAATGCCGCACTTGCCCACAAGGGGCGGCATGCATCAGGAGTTCGTTCACAGCAGCTGAGAGGCTGCTGGCGCGCCCATTCTCTGTCTCCCTCTCCCTCTCTGTCTGTCTCTCTCTCTTGTCTCTCTCCAAAAAATAAAATAAAACAAATAAATGACTTGGTGGTTAAAGCACTTGCCTGCAGAGCCTAACAACCTGGGGTCAAAGCCAGATGCAAAACATGGGCACATGTGTCTGGAGTTCGTTTGCAGTGACTAGAGACTCAGCTGTGCCCATTCTCTTTCTCTCGCTCTCTCCTTGCAAATAAATATAAAAAAAAAAAAACAATGTGAATCCAGGACTACATTTCTCACACAAGTTCCCCTTAAGAGTTCAGCCTTACTCTTCTCTCCAAGGATGCTGTGTTATAATATCTAAGTCTGGGGCCATTCACTAGCCCAAAAGAAACATTTGAAGAGTTTTGTTTGTTTTACTGCTGTGTACTGTCTACCAGTGGTTAGGAGAGTAATCTGGAAAACGGAAGCGAGGCTTTATGCTCCAATTCTGCTCCTCTCTGTACTCTCCTCAGAGTACATGTATGAAGCTGATATATCTCCTGATGCTTAAAGAAACTCTCTTTTTCTGTGCAGTTAGTTGTGTGACCACATGACATGGAACATTCTTGTGAAACAAATGCTGAGTTCTGGAAGTCTAAGAGCGTCTCTCAAGTTCATGGGCCCTGAATCGTTCAGTGATTTATCTAGGATAACCTCCTCAAATGGGAGAGCCTCTCACCCATTCTGCATTTTGTGGCAAGAATGGAACGTTACAGAATATCTTTAGCTAAGCCATATATTCAAACCCTAATGTGACCAATATGAGCCCATTGGTATTAACATCATATTATTCAATGGTCAAAAAGGGGTTTTTTATTATTATTTTAGAGAGAGAGAGAGAAAGAGAGACAGAGAATTGACACACCAGGGCCTCAGCCACTGAAATCACACTCCAGACGTTTGCACCATCTGCCGGGCACATGCCACCTTGCGCTTGCCTCACCTTTGTGCATCTGGCTTATGTGGGATCTGGAGAGTCGAACATGGGTCCTCAGGCATCACAGGCAAGCGCCTTAACCACTGAGCCATCTCTCCAGCCTGGAAAGTTAGTTTCTTGAATCAAGATCTCACTCTATAGCCCAGTTTGGCCTTAAACTCATAATCTTCTTGCCTTAGTCTCCCATTGCCCCCCCAACAATACTTGGTTAACAAGCCACCATTTTTGTGAGTGTAAAATTCTTCTCTGACATTAACTATGCTAATGAAGAAAATACCTCCTGTCGATTGATTTGTGAGTAAGAAGGGTAGGAGTACCAGCTTCCTCTAACAGGTCTTTTTGACTAGAATATTGAGAAGGTCCCAGTGGTGGTTTGATTCAGGTGTCCTCCATAAACTTAGGGGCTCAGAATGCTAGGTTCCCAGCTGATGGCAATTAGAAATTAAAAGCCTCCTGGAGGGGCTGCAGAGATGGCTTAGCGGTTAAGCGCTTACCTGTGAAGCCTAAGGACCCCGGTTTGAGGCTCGATTCCCCAGCACCCACGTAAGCCAGATGCACAAGGTGGCGCATGCATCTGGAGTTCATTTGCAGTGGCTGAAGGCCCTGGTGAGCCCATTCTCTCTCTCTCTCTCTCTGCCTCTCTCTGCATGTCTGTTGCTAATAAATAAAAATAAATAAGAAAATAAATATCAATAGCTGTTTCAATATTTGCCCACACTCCAGAATGTACTCCCCATGAACGCCATGACAGAGAGCTCCTCCTTAGTGCAGGACACTTTTTGGGACTCTGACAGCTACCCTGAGGGACGGGTTCTACTGTCTGTCTGGTCCCAACCCAGAAGCACTGCCTGGCCAGTGTCAGGAAAGCTGAGCATTAATAATGCACCAACTCCCAACTGCTCTTCCAGAAAGATCATTCTGCACCTTCAAATCATATTTGTAATCTGTTTTGATTGTAGAGAAAGAAATGAAGTGTACATGTTCATCATGAGGATGGACTCATAGGGAAGCTAAGGGTATTATAATGCTAGCAGGAGGAATAAACAGAAGTAAAAATGCTTGTTGAGAATGATATAAGACAATATGAAAACTAAATCATGAGAAAGCAGCATATTATTGCATATTCAGTATAAAACTATATTCACATTAAATGTCCATAGCCCTATTTTTTAAATATTTTGGTTTGCTTTCAGTTAGTGGATAATGGGTGATGATGTAGGTGTTTGCCACAAGATCAAGGCAGCTTAGTTTATCTCATTGGCCTCCAAATGGTTTTCACATATTTGATAATATGTGAAAGGATTCTAGAAAACTCCACATAAACTATTTTTCCTTATTTAGCAGATTCTTGTTATATGTCTGCAAAGGGCAATTAAAGATAATCCTGCTGGACCGTTTTGTACGTGTGTCTGGGGGTGGGCACACACATACTACTGCGTGAGTGTGGAGGTCATAATATAGCATAGAATGTTGGTAGTTTACTGTCCCTTACAGACCTTTTCAGAATGTCATGTCCATTCATTGCACTGGAGTCAAGGCGACACTGCCTTGCAGGCTGAATTAATCCTCCAAGAGTACATGTATGAAACTGATATATCTCCTGATGTGAAAACTCTCTTTTCTGTGCAGTTGGTTTGTACTGACCACATGACATGAACATTCTTATGAAACAAATGCTGAGTTCTGAAGTCCTAAGGCGTCTCTCAAGTTCTGCTGGGCCCTGAATCGTTCCAGTGATTTATCTAGGATAACCTCCTCAAATAGAGCCTCTGCCCATTCTGCCTTTTAAGGGCAAGAATGGGCGTTACAGAATATCTTTAGCTAAGCCATATGTTCAAACCTAATGTGACCAATATGAGCCATTGGTACATTAACATCCTTATTATTCAATGGTCAAGGGTTTTTATTATTATTTTAGAGAGAAGAAGAGAGACAGAGAAATTGTTCACCTGGGGCCTCAGCCACTGAAATCACCTCCAGACGTTTACCCATCTGCCGGGCACATGCCACCTTGCGCTTGCCTCACCTTTGGCCATCTGACATGTGGGATCTGGAGAGTCGAACATGGGTCCTCAGGCATCACAGGCCAGGCGCCTTAACCACTGAGCCATCTCTCCAGCCTGGAAAGTTAGTTTCTTAGATCAAGATCTCCTCCATAGCCCAGATTTGGCCTTAAACTCATAATCTTCTTGCCTTAGTCTCCCATTGCCCCCCCCAACAGCTGCAGTTGTAAGCCACCATTTTTGTGAGTGTAAAATTCTTCTCGACATTAACTATGCTAATGAGAAAACCTCCTGTCCGATTGATTTGTGAGTAAGAAGGGTAGAATTACCAGCTTCCTCTAACAGGTCTTTTTGGCTAGAATATTGAGAAGGTCCCAGTGGTGGTTTGGTTCAGGTGTCCTCCATAAACTTGAGAACTCAGATGCTAGGTTCCAGCTGATGGCAATTAGAAATTAAGAAGCCTCCTGGAGGGAGCTGCAGAGATGGCTTAGGTTAGCGCTTACCTGTAAGCCTAAGGACCCGGTTTGAGCTCGTTCCCCAACACCCCGTAAGTGAGATGCAAGGTGAAACATGCATCTCTACAGGTTCATTTGCAGTGGCTGAAGGCCTGGTGGGCCCATTCTCTCTCTCTCTCTCTCTACTTACTCTCTCTGCATGTCTGTTGCTAATAAATAAAAATAAATAAGAAAATAAATATCATTAAGCTGTTTCAATGTTGCCCACACTCCAGAATGTACCTCCCCATAGGCATGCATGACAGAGCTCCTCCTTAGTGCAGGACACTTTGGGACTCTGACAGCTACCCTGAGGCGGGTTCTACTGTCTGTCTGGTCCCAACCCAGAGCACTGCTGCCTGGCCAATTGTCAGGAAAGCTGAGCATTAATAATGCACCAACTCCCAACTGCTCTTCCAGAAAGATCATTCTACCTTCAAATCATATTTGTAATCTGTTTTGATTGTAGAAAAGAAATAGAGGTATGCATATTCATCATGAGGATGGACTCATGGGAAGCTAAGGGTGTATTATAATGCTAGCAGGAGGAATAAACAGAAGTAAAATGCTGTGGATGCATGAGGACATCACATGTGGTTTTTGTGAGGACATGGGGCGTCACATGTGGATGCAAGAGGACATGAGGACATCACATGGATACATGAGGACGTAAGGACGTCATATGTAGATACAAGAAGAGACATTTTTCCTTATTTAGCAGACTTGTTATATGTCTGCAAAGGGCATTAAAGATAATCCTGCACCGTTGTACGTGTCTGGGGTGGGAGACATCACATGTGGAGGGATAAACATGAACATGTAGTTTACTGTCACATCAGAATGTCATGTCCATTCATTGCACATAAGACATCACATGAATTAAAAATAGATGCTGAAATTGTGAGACATGGACAGTCAGGCATAAAAGAAGAATGCACTGAGACATTAGGAGAACATGACATGTGGATAGTCATGAACATATAGAAACATCAGTGTGTGTGTGCAGGGAAACCTTCCATGATGGGACATGAGACAATCACATGAAGGTGCAGAAGACATGACAACATATATTGAAACATGAAAGACATGTTGACATCACATGTGGATGCATGAGACATGGACATCACATGTGGATGCATGAGGACATCATATGTAGGACTGATCACATGAGGAAATCGCATGATGACACATGAGGACATCACATGTGGATGCATGAGGACATGAGGACATCACATGTGGATGCATGAGGACATGAGGACATCACATGTGGATGCATGAGGACATGAGGACATCACATGTGGATGCATGAGGACATGAGGACATCACATGTGGATGCATGAGGACCTCACACTGTGGAAGCATAAATTTTGGATCTGTTTTGTTATTGTTGTTTAAAGGAAAGCAGGTCTAGGGATGGAGAGATTGCTGAGTGGTTCCTTTGCCTGCAAAGCCAAAGACCTGGTTTGATTCCCTCCAGGGACCAAGATGCACAATCTGAGTTTGTTTGAGAAGCCCCTGGATATCTATTTATTCTTTCTTCCTCTCTTTTCTCCCTTTAAATGCTTACAGTTTTTTAAAAGGGAAAGTAAAGAAATAACGGCAGAAGAAAGCAGAAAGCCTGCTCTTCACAGGGGCCAAGCAGAAAGAGCAAAAAGAAGAGAGGAAGAAAGAGGAGAAAGCCAACCAGAAAGAACCAAAGAAAGAAAGAAAGAAAAACTACAGAAAGAAAGAAAGAAAGAAAGCACACTTCAGGAACTCCTGTAGAAAGTAGAGCACTTGGAATTTGCTGATATCTTTACAATGGTTAATAATCTCAAACCTTCATGCACTACACCTTTGTTTTATTCCAAACAAATTATGGAAGTGAAACCCAGAGACTTCTTGGTGGATTATACCATGTGATAGAACCATAAAGATGTCAGATTGAAATACCATCACTGAGCAATGTGCAAACTGATATAAAATAATAAAACACTAATCATATATTAGTCCTTGGGACATATTTATTCTTGGTAGAAACTACCATTAACATTGTTTAAAAATACCTGATTAAAGGTCTAGGGATGGATTTTGTCTCAAAATTTGGCTGAGAAATGGTTAAAAGGTGCATGCTTGCAAAGCCAAGGACCCTGGTTTGATTCTCAGGACCCACATAAGCCAGATGCACAAGAGGGTGCATGCATCTGAGTTTGTTTGCAGTGGCTGGAAGCCCTAGGCACACCTATTCTCTCTCTCTCTTTCCTCTTTCTCCCTTGTCAAATGAATAAATAAATAAAATCCTTTGGGTTTTTTGAAGGTACAATGTGGGAAGAAACATGTATACACAACATGAAAGAAATAAAGAAATAACATGAACACAAAGAACATGCAAGAAATGTGCAAATGGAGGTTGTGAAGAGAGAAGTGTCTTTGCTGTTTTGCTACTGCGGAAAGACCAGCTGGCCCACAAGCTTGGGAAAGAATAGACGCTGGCTGAGGGGATTTAGGGGAAACCTGGTCGTCTGGGCTTTGTGCAGCAAGCACTTTAATCCACTAAAAAGACAATCATGACTAAAATCTATATTGGGTTTTAAATATGCTAAAACTTGTAAATAGAAAGCTCTTTAAGGAATACACAATGATGAAAGGTTTTAAAATTTAAGAGCAATTTAATATTTGTACAGTCCGGTTAAGGCTTTAAATTTGTTTGAAGGAAAAGGAAGAAATAATGGAGATATAAGTGTTCATAACATAGTGAACACACACACACATGAAGAACATGGCATAAAACGGAAAAGAAAGGCGGTGGTTTGAATAGGTCTATTCATTCAGATGGAGTGAGCAGGTCTTTGTCAAGGAAGATAAAGAAAACCAACAGAATCAGTTGTTAAAACACAGAGCCAGTCTTGGAAGTACTATAAAAATGATAACCATCTGTCACTATTTTATGGTGCTGGATGTTAATGACCTCATAAAGTCATGTAACTTCATGCAGTAAAACATCTTTGTTTTATTCCAAACAAACTTATGCTTGATTAAACAAATGTTAGAAACCTAGAAATTTCAGGATCACTATACCTGATTTATGGATATTTCAAACCATAAACATCTTACAATGAGTTATACTGAACACCATCACTGAGCAATGTGACCCATTTGAGTTCAGCCAAGATAGGCAAGCTCTCTGATACATATTTATTTGTATCTTTGTCAGTTTTGGGAGAAGTCTGAAACAAGGAACAACATGATCATTATTTTTTCAAAAGCAGAAACAGAATGTCAAAATCATTCCAATGCATAAACTTTAGGGAACATGTGTTTCTTTTTCTTTTCTTTTCTATGTTACCACATGTGTTATGACACTTCTTTTGGACCCTGGCTGAGATCCATTAATTTGCTTATTATCTGTCTCCTCTCACTGTCACTAATAAATAAATAAAAATAAAAAATCCTTAAAATATTTTTTTAAATGTGAAGGTACAGTCCATGTGGGGAAGGCATACACACACATGCATACACACACACATGCATACACACACACACATGCACACACACATACACATGCACCCACACACATACACACACATGCACATGTCAACATGTGCAAATGGAGGCCAGAAGGTCCCCGTCAGGGTGTTTTTACTCCACTTTGTTTGAAGCAGTCTTTCCTGTTTTGCTACTGTGATCACAGGACTAGCTGGCCCACAAGCTTGGGAATTCTCCTCACTGCCTCGCATTGCTATAGACGCTATTGAGTCCAGATTTATGCGTGTTCTAGGCTCCAAACTCTGGTCGTCTGGCTTGTGCAGCAAGCACTTTAACCACTAAACAATCGCATTCCCCCTACACCCTCCTATCATGTCCTAATACTAAAATCTATATTGGGTTTTAAGCTATATGCTAAATTTACTTGTAACATCAAAGCTCTTTTATATCACTATACACAATGATGTAAAGGTTTTAAAATTTATATTGAGCACTTAATATTTGTACAGTCTCGGTTAAGAGCTTTAAATTTGTTTGAGAGGAAAATTGGGCAGGTTCAAATAATGTGAGATATACTTTCCTCTCAGTAAGTTCATAACATAGTGATCACACACACACACATGAACATAAATAACACATGGCATAAAACGGAAAACTTGGTAAAGGTGGCTTGAATATGGAATATGGAATTGGACTTTAGCTTGCAGAAATCAAATATTATTATGTGTCCTCAACTGTGAGCAGTATTGCTCCTTGTCAAGGAAGATAAAGAAAATGTTTCTAAGTCCAGAATCAGTTGTTAAATACCCAAGAAGTCTCTGGGGATGTGGGGTAAAGATATAAAAAGAGCCCAGATGAAGGAATGAATGCCTGAAAATCTCTCCGCTTTCTCCCCTCTCCTTTCCTCTCCTTTCCCACCTCCTTCCCTCCATCTGTCTCTCACACTCACACACAATTTGTTGATAAATAAAGCAGACCTAAATGAAGTCCATAGTTATACTTTTTCCTCTGATTATACATACCCAGCTTGGTTAACCATCTTCTGTCACTGCCCCCAAACTGATAGAAACGTCTGTATTGTTTTTTTTTTCCAATGTTTATAGCTTGATTTAAACAAATGTTAGAAAAGCAGAAGAAATTCTTGCTAAGATCACTAAGTTTTACTCTGATTTAGTGGAATTGCATTTCAAACTAAATAAACATCTTTACAACGAGTTATATGCATATGTACATGTCATAAAAGTTGTAGGAAACCCTTGCCAGCAACATGTACCCGCATTTGAGTTCAGCCAAGATAGGCAAGCAGATGTTGTTTGCGACATTTTCAAGCCATATTTATTTGGGATTTTTCATTCTTGTCAGTACTTTGGGAGAAGTGCCTTAAAACAAGGAATGATATCAGTTAAGGCTTATGCACTATTATTTTTTCAAAAGCAGAAACAGAATGTCAAAATCATTCCAAATGCATAAACCCCATCATAATAGGGAACATGTGTTTCTTGTCTTCTGCTTTCTAAACTCAGCTGTTAATTACCACATGTGTTATGACACTGCTCTGTTCCGTTTGGACCCTGGCTGAGATATCATTGAGGATGGGGTAAATGTCATGTTGTGTGCCATCAGTAAACCCAAGATTACTTTGACAGTCTGGTAAAATGCTGATAACATTTTAGAACCAGGACCAGAATACTCTTTTGAAGTCCACCATTCTTCAGGGTGTCATTCTCTAAGACTCCAGCAGGAATACCATGGGTTGAACTGCATTAAGGACTGGACATTCTGACAAGCTGCTTTGTGAAGAAGGCAATCAAATACAATTACTGTTCACCGTTGATTTAAACCACTTATGGGAATCCATTTCTAAAGTCACATTTTTACAGTACTTCATGGTGTTTGAGTGAGGAGATAGATTCAGCTTATTGTTTTAACTCACTAAATCTTACAGCCACTTCTACATGCTTGCTGGGTCGTTAATAAATGGGAACATTTAATGTGCTGTTTTAGAGACAGAAAAAATGGGTCTCAGTTTTCTGTTACATTCATTCTGGTCTGAGCAAGTATTTTTACTCTCCTCAGTCTTTGATGAGAATAGGCCCATGTGGTAAGGGAAAAACACTTAGGTTTTGAATTGATCAACTCTCAAAAAATCAATCGCTTTCAATCACAAACAAGTTAACATAACTGGTGAACAGGCTAGGAATAACTCAGAGATTAATAAAATATAAACTGGATGAAAACCTTAATTTAAAATTGACCCATCGAGTTTCATATTTATTCTTTATTATTCTCATTTTTCACTTAAAAGCATATTAGACATTAAAAATTCCACATCAGTTTGATTAAAATCTACTCTGGCCATGAGGAAAATGTATATAAATTCACAGAGCATTTCCTACAAACAAAAAATGCATTTACTTAAGCCCCTGATATCAAAGACCAGTGGTTTAGATCACCCAAGATAAAGCCCAGGTATTTATTTATTCATTTACTCATGTATTACAAATACATAATGTTGTACATAGGAGGAATATCTTAAATATTTGATAACTATCAGAGTACACGCATTGAAATTAAGGATGACAGTCAACTACTAAACTACCTCCATGGCCATACAAGTTTCTGGTGACTTAAGTATTCACTAGGAGGGTAAAAATGGTGGAGAGGGGCTGGAGAGATGGCTTAGCAGTTAAAGTGCTTACCTGTGAAACCTAAGGACCCAGTACCCACGAAGCCAGATGCACAAGGTGGCGCATATATCTGGGGTTCCTTTACAGAGTGGCTAGAGGGCCTGGCCTGCCCATGTCTCTCTTTCTCTTTTTCTGCTTCTTTCTCACTCTTGCAAATAAATAAATAAATAAATAAAACAAAAAAATTTAAATGGTGGGGGTGACAGGCAGGAGTGTGGTGGCAGCAAAAGTCTCCAGTTATACACACTATACTTTAATCACCTATGGAGATTTCCAGAGATATTTACTGGGAGGTTGTAAACATTCAAACAGAAAGTTTGGCTGGAAATACACACACTGCAATTGTTGACAAATAATTATGAAAACCGTACACTAGAAAGATTACTTAGGCTGAAATTAATTTAAGAGAAACACAGTTGGAAAATTAGAACAACGAGCACACTAAATGTATAGTTTGAGCTGGTAAGGGACATTCAGCAAAGAGAACTGAGAGTCTATTAGATGCCAGATAAACATGGTGCCTTGAATCAACAGGAGTAAATATTTCAGAAAAGATGGGATGGCCGGCTGGTCAAATGTTACTGGTTGTGGTTGTCAGAAACTGGGAACTGAGCTGAGTGTGGTTTAAAAAATAAAAATCACCATATCCCTGACACTCTAGAGGGAGAGGCGGGAATATTGTGAGTTTAAGACGAGCCTGGGGTACATAGCAAGAGTCCCCCTCAAGCAGTGGGGGGAGAGCAACAGTGGGAGGGAGAAGAAGAGAAGGAGGGACTTGACTACCAGGTTTAACAAAGTGGAAATTATTGGTGAGTTGATAGGGAAACTGGTGGGAATTTTAGGAACTAAACCTGATTGGAATGGGTTCAAGAAAAAAAATGAAAAGGCGGGCTCTGAAGACAATAAAAAGCAATTCTGCAGTAGACTTGCTCAAAAGATGAATGAGGGAGATGGGGGCGCAGGAGTTAGTGTCCAGAGAAGACTCAAATTAACTCAAAGATAGTCCATCCATGGAGCAAAGTAGAGGACAGAGCGAAATACAATAATCAATTCTGTTGGAAACTTTCCTGATTTAATTTTGCCGTAAGCGTGATTAGCTGTAGGGTTGGGGATGTGACTCGTTGGTAGAGAACTTTCCTGACATATGCAAAATCCTGAGCTCAGTTTCCAGCACTGCGTGAACTGGGCATGGTGTCACACACCTGTAATCCCGGCTCTTGTTGGTGGAGGCAGGAGGATCAGAAGTTCAAGGTCATCCTCGGCTACATAGTGAGATTGAGGTCCAGCTAGGCCACCTGACTCCATGGCTGGAAGAGAAAAACCAGGAGGCCGAGAAGATCTCCACATAGTAGAGAACATCTACCTTAAACAGAGTGAAAGCAGGGGATGAAGTGGTGGAGTTTGAAAGAGTGGAGAAGAGAAAGAATAAAATATGGGGCTGGAGAGATGGCTTAGTGGTTAAGGCATTTGCCTGTGAAGCCTTAAGACCCATGTTTGACTCCCCAGATCCCACATAAGCTAGACTCACAAGGTGGCACATGTGTTTGGAGTTCGATTACAATGGCTGGAGGCCATGACACACCAATTTTCTCGCTCTCTCTCTCGCTCTCTCTCTCATAAAAATAAAATAAAAGATGGAAATGAGAGTAGAAAGTTGATTCCTGATCTGTACAGACTTTCATAGAATACTGAAGCCCCACTGAAGGGTAGTGGGTATGTGGTGTATGGTGACCCAGTGAGCATGACTTGTTTAGCAGGCTTGTTCCATCTGCAGAGTGAACAGACAATAACCAGAATTGCTGTTTTGTTGTTGTTGTTGTTGTTGTTGTCTAACCGAAGTGAGCTGGAAAGGAAGAGGGTAGGATTGTATACTGGGAGGCTAGAAATCAAGACAATGGAGGGGTTCAGGCACTGATCAGGGCAAGACCAGGAAAATGAGCGCATAAGACACAGGACAAGGCCACCAATGCAAAGGTCCGCAAGAGTGAAGAATCTGGGATACGGACAGGTAATTTCTGTGGCCAGCGAACTAAGTGTGTTACGACAAGTACTATTGACAAAAGCGACAATGTGCTAGGGTTTGGTCTTCAAGGACTGATGCAGCCTGTCGTGGTTTGAATGTGAATACAGGTCCCTACCGTCCCCCTCCCATAGCCTGAGGTATTTTTTGACTAAGCTTGCAACTTAAGTCTCCATCAGGCAAAGTCCTACTGGAAGGTGTGTCACTGGGGAGGGGGGTGCATCTTTAATCCTGACCTACAGTCTGTCAAAGAGTTGGTCTGAGGGCTGGAGAGATGGCTTCGCGGTTGAGGCACCTGCCTGCGAAGCTTAAGAACGCCCATTCAGTTCTCTGGGTCCCACGTCTAGCCAGAGGTAAAAGTGATGCAAGCATGCAATGTCTCACTTGCCCACAAGGGGCACACGCGTCAGGAGTTCATTCACAGAGACAGAGAGGCCGCTGACACACCCATTTTCTCTCTCTCCCTCTCTCTCAAATTAAAAAAAAAGTCCATTTGAATGCTGACTGTGTGTGCTAGCTGCTGGGGAGGGGGTCGCCTCTTGGTGCTATGGATGTATGAAATGGGCCAGCTTCTTCCACCGTGATGGAACTTTCCCTTGGATTCCGTATGCCTAAAATAAACCCTTTCCTCCCATAAGCTGCTTCTGGTCGGATGTTTGTCCAACAACATGAAGGTTAACTGCAACACACCAGCACAGGCAGGAGGGATGCTAATCAGGGCAGGAGACTTTTATAAAGGAAGGAACAGAGAGACATGAGGATTCTCTTCCAGGAACAGCACTCTAAAGAGATGGGAGGGAGGGAGGACAACTCCTTTTTTTCCAGGACTTCGGGGGAGGCACAATGAAATGCACAGGGGATACAAACTGAGCATGAAGGGATTTTTCTGATGGCATTCTCTAAGAATTACTTCTATCTCCACTTTAGCAAACCCCCAGTGCCATATGCCTCCCACCTATGCACAATACACGATCTATGTAGACTAGTGTATATATGATAGGTGTGCATGCGTCTATGCTTGTTCATGTGTGTGTGAGTGGGAGAGTGTGCGTGTGTTTGGAGGCCAAGTAGTTGAGGAGGTATCCTTGTCATTCATTTTTCCACCTCGTTATTTTGAGACCGGGTCTCTTCCCGAGCCTAGAGTTCACGGATCCAACTAGAGCAGCCAGCCAGCCAGCCCTAAGGATGGATCCTCCTGTTCCTGCGCGCTCAGCACTGGGGTTGTAGGCATGCACCACCGCCAGGTGCTGGCATGGAACGCAGGTCCTCACGTTTGTGCTGCAAGCACGTTACCCACTGAGCAGTCTCCCCAGCACCAAAGGCTGGTCTTAGAAAGGGAACTTGTCATGGCTACAGCAAAAGTGCCTAAGCTTCCTGCCTACACTGGTGATGCCAACCCGACAGCCCATCTGCTGCTGCTGCCAAAAAGAGGTGAATTTCAGAGTTTTTCCCTCAGAAACAAGTGTCATGTGAGGCACGGAGCAGAGGAGCAAAGGAGCAGCCTTCACTTTTGTTCTTTTCTTTTCTTGTTTGTTTTCACTTATTTGTTTGTTTTAGTTTTTTTTTTTTTTTTTTTTCACAGCACTGGAGATCAAATCCAGAGCCTTGCACCTAGTAGCCAATTTGTGGACCTCTGAGCTACATCTTCCGCACACAATGTTCAAAAGGAATCTTTTAAAGAGTTTTAGGATAAATGACTCTGCCCTTTAGTTTGTCATTTGGATTTTCCAATCATTGGAGGAAAATAAAAGTATGCCTACATGCCTTCTAAATACCTCATACACACTTGCTAGAGAAAATACAGGTACCAAACAGCCAGTTAAATTGGAAATTATGATTTCTACTTCACTAAATGTATGTCCAAACTGTTGCATGGGCATCCTAGGTTACATCTGTTATTTCTGGAAATCCTATAGACAGGGATCCCTACTATGTTTGGAAAAATCTCAGAAAGTGTAAAAACATGACCTTCTGAGTTATGCAGTGTGTAGCCTGCACCAGTAAATGTATCACACTGCTTGGAGCTGCAAACAAGCCCAGCTGGAAACATCGGTTTGGGTTATCAGTGAGAGCGTATGAGTCTCTAAATGACCTGGAAGATATAAGTAAAATCAGGGCTAGCAATGGCTCAGTCAGAGAAACATGAGGGCCTGAATTAGAAGCCCCGGCACCCATGTAAATGTCACGTGAGCACGGCAGACCTCCTGCAATCCCGGTGCTTGGGAAGCAGAGGTGGAGGGTCACGGGGCCAAGCTAGCCAGCTAACCTAGGCAACTCAGTGAGTTGTGGCTCAGGTGAGACGCTCCTTCTCAACCACTAGTGTGGAGAACAATCAGTGAAGACATCAAACTCTGACCTGTACACTCATGTACAAATGTACTCGCACACACGTGCACCCCCAGACACACACATATGCATTCACATGAGCACCACACATGCCAAAGGAAAGTCGAAGAGAATTTAATGAGTGATCATCTTAAGACTGGGCGATGATACCATCATCATCATCATCATTACTGTTGTCTCTGTTTTGAGACAGCCTTACTATTTAGCCTAGGTTAGCCCTCGACGCTTGGCTGGTACCACCATGCCTCTTCTATGTTGTTGCTTTTATTGCTTGCTTTATCTCACACATTCCTCTCACACAGAATCACTTTCTTTCCTGAAGAAAGAAAATCTTGCCATATTAAAGACAAAAAAAAAGAATGAGTATTTGGTATTATCACCCACATCCAGCATTATAAATGAAGATGTCAAAGATGTGACAGCATCAACAGGGGAATAATTAGCTGGTGGTGACATTTCAGACACTAATTGGAAAGCTATCTTTTCTAGCATGGAAGCTTAAGACATTGGATAGTAATGTCAAACTCTTGCCAAAAAGGAAAAATAATTGACTAGTTGTCATAAGGGTAAAGAAGGTCAAGTTTTTGTCAAGAAATTCTGCTCAATCTGAGGTTTGATTTTTAAACATTCAAATTTTAAACACACACGCACACACACACACAACTTGCTGTGGTCAGCTCCCTCATCACGGATTGATTTTCTTTAAAGTAGGCTCCTATTCAACAACCTTACATGAGATCGATGCATAGAGATGGAAACTGATCATTGATTAATTTATGATGTACATAAACTGTTATGTGGACATGAATATTTGCATTCGAAACCAGCATTATCTGTGCTGGGAGATAGATCTCGGTGTGCTTCTACGACCCATATTTATTGAACAGAAATGCTGCATTATGCATGACTGAGTCCATCACACTTTCTGCTCTTGATGACTCACTGACGAACAAGGGTAGCAAAGAGAGAATACAATCACCTCAGGGCAAATGAGTAGATAGACTGGAAAGGAATGAAAACTGAGCATGCAGAACGGCAAGGAGGAGAGAGAGCAGGACAAGTTTGATGAAATAAATATAATTACACACAGGCGCTGGGTGCGGTGGTGCATGCCTTTAATCCCAGCACTCAGGAGGCAGAGGTAGGAGGATCGCCATGAGTCTGAGGCCACCCTGAGACTCCGTAGTGAATTCCAGGTCAGCCTGGGCTAAAGTGAGACTCTACCTCAAAAAAAAAAAAAAAAAAAAACTCTTGGGCTGGAGAGATGGTTTAGGGGTTAAGGCACCTGCCTCCTAAGCCTAAGAACCCATTTCCAATCTCCAGGTCCCACGTTTAGCCAGATGCAAAGTGACGCAAGGGTGCAATGCTGCACTAGACCACAAGGGGGCGCACACATCTGGATTTCGTTCACAGCAGCTGAGAGACTGCTGGCGTACCTATTCTCTGTCTGTCTCCCTCTCACTCTCTGTCTCTCTCTGTGTCTCTCTCCAAAAATAAATAAAAAATAATAAAAAAATTTGCAGACAAGCACCTTCTCTGCTGAGCCATCTCTCAGCCCCGGCTTTTTGTTTTTGAAAGATCAGTTTGGTACGTGTGTAGAGAATGGATTGGCAGTGGGGTGGCAAGAGGAGGTACGGGACCATCTGCCATAACCTAGGCAATAATGAATGGTGCCAGAAGAGGAATTGGCATGTGGCATTAGTGACAAGATATTATTTATGTATTATGGAGGCATTTTGCATAATTTCTCTCACATCCATTTGTGAACCTTTAAATGGAAGAGGTTGGCTATATTTAATGGAGATGAATTAGCAACCAGGCTGATGACCTAAAGTATAGAGGGTAAAATTTCACAAAGTTCCTAAGGATAAGATTAGAATCAGGGATGTGGATGAAGGGGTCAGCGTTTAAGGAAACCAAAATACAACAAAGTAGAATCTTCAATGACAGAACACTACTACCTCCCAGCTGTGGTGGCCAGAAGTCTGAAATCAAGATGTCTGTAGCCCTGGTTCCTGAAGCTAGCTAGCCACCGCAGCTCCCCAGCCTTGGCTTGCAAGTGGCCAGCTTCTGCCAGTGTCTCTTCGTACCAGCTTCCTTTGGGGTTGGGGGGGGTGCCCCTTTTTGTAAGGACACCAATCATACTGGGTTAGGGGCTCCCGCTACTCCAGGGTGATCTCATTCTAATAGTGAGTTGCATCGGCAGTGACACTGTTTCCAAATAAGGCCATGTTCTGAGCTCGTGCAAATTAGCACTGCATCATGTAAATGTATTGAAGAGACACAACTCAAAATGTAAAAAATGGACAGAAAAATATGTCTTCCAGGGCTGGAGAGATGGAACGGCCATTAAGGTGCTTGCCTGCAAAGCCTGATGACCTGGGTTTAATTCTCTTCTCTCTGGCTCTTCTTGAAAATAAAATAAAATAAATATTTTTTAAAAAACCCACACAAATCTTCTATTGCAGTAAAAAGAAAAGAGTATGAGTGTGTGTGTGTGTGTGTGTGTGTGTGTGTGTGTAGATTTGATACAGAAACTTTAGGAATTTACATCTTACTTTTGTCTTCACTGAAGACAAAGTCATGGGCAGAGGAGTCTGAGTTGGAAGTCTTGGATTCCCGAGGGAGTTTTGATAGACCCGTGGCACAGACTGAGAGAGAAGGCTGACCCAGGAAGCTGTCAATGCAGCTCTGAGAGCTATCACCCCATCAGCCTGAAGGGAGAGGAAGTAATCAATAATTCAGCGTGCCTTTTAGCTAGCACGGCAAACCCCCATGGGGAAAGCCTCGTCTCGTCGGTTGTGCCGTGGCTTGCAATCAAACCGTGACACTTTCACGAAGGAAATGCTGCCCTCAGACTCACC
This sequence comes from Orientallactaga sibirica, assembly GCA_036365145.1. Taxonomy (NCBI): domain Eukaryota; kingdom Metazoa; phylum Chordata; class Mammalia; order Rodentia; family Dipodidae; genus Orientallactaga; species Orientallactaga sibirica. The sequence goes on from JAEOAD010001989.1 coordinate 4,183,417, forward strand.
GGTCAGCTGGTCATTTTGAGTTCAAGTTAAATGCCCATGCTTTTGTGATCATCTAGATTTTTATGACAAAAGCTAGACATAATTAGACTTTCCTTTACAGCATTTATGATCTATTTCCTTCTTCTTGGTCTAAAGACAGAGGTCAACTTATGTATCTTCCTGTCTCCAGAATTCCTCAAAGGTGGGGGTGAATTTATTTTTCCGTGAACATTGCTAGAATTGAACATACAATAATGTGACTCACCTAGTGAGCAAAGTAGAGAGAGAGAGAGAGAGAGAGAGAGAGAGAGAGAGAGAGAGAATGGGCATCCCTGGGCCTCCAGCCACTGCAAACAAATTCCAGATGCATGCGCCACCTTGTACATCTGGCTTACGTGGGAATTGAGCCTCGAACCGGGGTCCTTAGGTTTCACAGGCAAGTGCTTAACTGCTAAGCCATCTCTCCAGCCCTGGAAGTAACTTTTTTAAGATAATGGAAACAGTTATATTTTATTTTTTTTATTTATTTGAGAAAGAGAGAGAGAGGCATATATATATATATATATATATATATATATATATATATATATATATATATAGAGAGAGAGAGAGAGAGAGAGAGAGAGAGAGAGATTGAAAGAGAGAGATTGAGAGAGAGAGAGAGAATGGGCATGCCAAAGACTCTAGCCACTGCAAACAAACTCCAGACTCATGCGCCACCTTGTACAACTGGCTCAGGTGGGTTCTGAGGAATCAAACCTGGGTCCTTTGGCTTCTCAGGCACACATCTTTAATCACTAAGCCATCTCTCCATCCCATGAACGTAACTTTTCTCAGAAAGCCTTATCCAAAGGTACATGTTTTCCAGGAAAGGGAGGTGTAAGAGTCATGCATAATGATATAATCACAGAACGTAAATGTTTGTAATGACCTGTAATAAGCAAGCCCACTGGGACCTCGTGAAGAACTATAATCTGACCTTCACTGTCATAACATGTGAGCTCCATTTATGTAGAATGATGGTATTGACAGTAGAGTGAATAACAACTTTTCTCTGTTGATGGCCTCTATAACAGGTACCTACGAAAACCGTAACACGGTAATGCTTTCATGCAACAGTGCACACGAACAGTAAATCTCAGAAACGAAGAGGTGTTATATTTTATCTTGTTTTTCAGAGCGACTGTGTGATTCGTTTCTTTCTCTCTGAACCTGTTCAACAACAAACAATTGAAGAAGGGCTGCTTGTTGATCCAGGCAAGTAAATTCGTCATAGCTGCCATAGGCAGTGGCTAGCTGTATAATTATGCAAAACCACCGTACTGTCTTCAGTTTTCATATGGTAATGTCTTTCGGAAGCTTTTTGACCCTCTGAGAATTTATCCTTCAAGTCAAGTTAAACACAGATGTGTTTGTCCGATTATAATAGCTACACTACACAACATCACACAGTTAACCCCCGTCTATTCATTGCTCATTTGGGTTAAAATCTCAGAGGAGAGATAGAATCCTTATTTGCTCCGGCATGTTAATCTTACAGTTTAACCCACATCTTAAAGAAAAAGAAACAATAAACCGGGCGTGGTGGCACATGCCTTTCATCCCAGCACTCGGAGGCAGAGGTAGGAGGATCACCTGGAGTTCAAGGCCACCCTGAGACTACATGGTGAGTTCCAGGTCAGCCTGGCTAGAGTGAGACCCCACCTTGAGAAAACAAAAAAAGAAAAAGAAAAAGAAAAAGAAAAGGAAACAAGAATAATTGCAGTACTCTGCCCTAAAACTCAGCCATAGTCCACTTCTTTCAGAGTCTTGTCAAGAGGCCAGAAGGACGCAATACAGTCGCCCACCCTATTCTCTTCCAACTGTGTCCTATGCTGCATATCTGATGGTCTTTTTAAATCTTTTCTCCTGGAATAGCAGAGACTCTTTTGAACACTCTTGTCTTTAAGCATTTGTAATAAAATTCTATTACAAGATGGGGTCGTCCAATAGCATACTAGATTTAACCTCAAGATTTACTGACCCAGAATTTTCCAGCCTTCCTCAACCTTTCCTTTCAATTTCTAGTCTTCCTTTTATCCGCACCCACTCAAGATTGGGCCCGTCTGCTTACCACTCCTTGTATCTGACGTCCCAGTTACTTATGACTCAGGTGTGGGGCTCTACACAGCCAGCTGGGTAGCATAGCTACTTATTAAATTGTGCAACTGTGATCGTATTTGCGTTTCTCCTAGATGGAAAAGAATTTTAAATCAAGGACTCTGTTCCACACTATGTATGGCTCTCTATTTATAATTCCTGGAATAATGTATGAAGGCATCGTGCCTTGCCTCCATCCCCCCCCCCCGACGTACACATTTATCTCATTATTCAGCAATAGATGCTCCACTTGGATAAGTGATCCATCAGCAATACTATGTAAACAAAAGCATTTCTCATGTCCTACATGACTCACCTAAGGAAAAATTGCCACAACATAGAATATTTCCATTTTTACTGTAACAAATCCTAAATACCTAAGAGATATCTTCTTTTAGAAATAATATTACATAGCCAGACATGATGGCTCACACTTTTAAAAACCCAACACTTGAATGGTTTCCACAGGATGAGCTCCTGGCCAGCCTGAGCTACATACGCAACTTCAGGCTAACCTAGGCTACAATGTGAAACATTGTGAAAGAAATGGAAGGGAGGGGAGGAAGGAAGGAAGGAAGGAAGGAAGGAAGGAAGGAAGGAAGGAAGGAAGGAAGGAAGGAAGGAGGAAGGAAGGAAAGAAAGAAGGAAGGAAGGATGGAGGAAGGGAAGGGAGAGGAAGAAAGGAAGGGGAGGAGGAGGAGGGAAGGAAGGAAGGAGGGAGGAGGAAGGAGGGAGGAAGGAAGGAAGGAAGGAAGGAAGGAAGGAAGGAAGGAAGGAAGGAAGGAAGGAAGGAAGGAAGGAAGGAAGGAAGGAAGGAAGGAAGGAAAGAAGTTAGGTAGAGGAAGGGGAAGGGAGGAAGAGAAAGAGGGTTTAGGGAGGTGGATCAGTAGGTAAATGTGCCAACTGTACAAGCACAATGGCATAAACCTGTAACGTCAGCGCTGCCAAGGCAGAGGCAGGCATTTCTGCCACTGGCTAGCTGGTCTAACCACTTCATTGAGCTCTCGATTCAGCGAGAAAACCTATAAAGTGGAGAGTGATTACGGAAGACACCTGATATTCACCTCTGGCCTCCGCCATGTGCATATGTATGCACTCACATACATATGAACACATACACATGCACAACACACATGTACATGCAACAAAAAGTACTATTCCATGAGGAAATGCTGTAAACAATATTATAAACTTGAATCGTCTCTGATTTCAAAAACTAAAACATAGGGCTGTTGAAAAGGCCTCCATTCTGTCACTAACGCCCCCTCAAGAACACTGCTTTTCTGTGTTCCAAGAAATTAAACTTCAGGTCATTATAATTATTAGTTGGGCTCATGGTAATTACTTCTCTGAAAGTTATTTTTGAAATGCATATGCACACCAGAAATAGGACTATTTTTATGAAAACACATAGCACTTTGAGAATTCTTTTCAATGTTTTAAAATTTATGCCATCAGTACTTGAGATTCGCTTCAATGGTTACGAACAACTCGTAATGTCTATGTTATAGACAGCAGATTAAATACAACCCATTGTCTGGGAACAATAGGATGCTTCCTTCCAAGCACAATATGCAAATCGCTACAGCAAGCCAGGACTGCAGGAAGTTGTTTCTACAGTGCTCTTAGAGTTCCTTCCTCCTTAGGACATCACGTGGCTTAATCCCTCACAAAATATCTGCTGATTGTAAGCAAGAAATACAACATTTATCTTATGCGCTCTTCCTGTCAGTGAGTTGAAAGTTTAAGCTTTTGCTGTTAAGTGGCTCATGGAAAGTTACTCAGGTATATTCCACCTTACGTGAAAGTTTCAGACTTCACCATTTGTCTACCTCTCTAAGAGGGCGGATTCTTGATAGCCTCATATCTGGGTGCATGCTTTATAAAGATCATAGGAGACATTCTGTGTCATCCTGGAGACAGTAAGAGCCCTACTTTTAAGATAATGGAAACAGTTATATTTTATTTTTTTATTTATTTGAGAAAGATAGAGAGAGGCATATATATATATATATATATATATATATATATATATAGAGAGAGAGAGAGAGAGAGAGAGAGAGAGAGAGATATTGAGAGAGAGAGATATTGAGAGAGAGAGATTGAGAGAGAGAGAGAGAATGGGCATGCCAAAGACTCTAGCCACTGCAAACAAACTCCAGACTCATGCGCCACCTTGTACAACTGGCTCAGGTGGGTTCTGAGGAATCAAACCTGGGTCCTTTGGCTTCTCAGGCACGCATCTTTAATCACTAAGCCATCTCTCCATCCCATGAACGTAACTTTTCTCAGAAAGCCTTATCCAAATGTACATGTTTTCCAGGGAAGGGAGGTGTAAGATTCATGCATAATGATATAATCACAGAACGTAAATGTTTGTAATGACCTGTAATAAGCAAGCCCACTGGGACCTCGTGAAGAACTATAATCTGACCTTCACTGTCATAACATGTGAGCTCCATTTATGTAGAATGATGGTATTGACAGTAGAGTGAATAACAACTTTTCTCTGTTGATGGCCTCTATAACAGGTACCTACGAAAACCGTAACACGGTAATGCTTTCATGCAACAGTGCACACGAACAGTAAATCTCAGAAACGAAGAGGTGTTATATTTTATCTTGTTTTTCAGAGCGACTGTGTGATTCGTTTCTTTCTCTCTGAACCTGTTCAACAACAAACAATTGAAGAAGGGCTGCTTATTGATCCAGGCAAGTAAATTCGTCATAGCTGCCATAGGCAGTGGCTAGCTGTATAATTATGCAAAACCACCGTACTGTCTTCAGTTTTCATATGGTAATGTCTTTCGGAAGCTTTTTGACCCTCTGAGAACTTATCCTTCAAGTCAAGTTAAACACAGATGTGTTTGTCCGATTATAATAGCTACACTACACAACATCACACAGTTAACCCCCCCGTCTATTCATTGCTCATTTGGGTTAAAATCTCAGAGGAGAGATAGAATCCTTATTTGCTCCGGCATGTTAATCTTATAGTTTAACCCACATCTTAAAGAAAAAGAAACAATAAACCGGGCGTGGTGGTACATGCCTTTCATCCCAGCACTTGGAGGCAGAGGTAGGAGGATCACCTGGAGTTCAAGGCCACCCTGAGACTACATGGTGAGTTCCAGGTCAGCCTGGCTAGAGTGAGACCCCCACCTTGAGAAAACAAAAAAAGAAAAAGAAAAAGAAAAAGAACCAATAACAATTGCAGTACTCTGTCCTAAAACTCAGCCATAGTCCACTTCTTTCAGAGTCTTGTCAAGAGGCCAGAAGGACGCAATACAGTCGCCCACCCTATTCTCTTCCAACTGTGTCCTATGCTGCATATCTGATGGTCTTTTTTAATCTTTTCTCCTGGAATAGCAGAGACTCTTTTGAACACTCTTGTCTTTAAGCATTTGTAATAAAATTCTATTACAAGATGGGGTCGTCCAATAGCATACTAGATTTAACCTCAAGATTTACTGACCCAGAATTTTCCAGCCTTCCTCAACCTTTCCTTTCAATTTCTAGTCTTCCTTTTATCCGCACCCACTCAAGATTGGGCCCGTCTGCTTACCACTCCTTGTATCTGACGTCCCAGTTACTTATGACTCAGGTGTGGGGCTCTACACAGCCAGCTGTGTAGCATAGCTACTTATTAAATTGTGTAACTGTGATCGTATTTGCGTTTCTCCTAGATGGAAAAGAATTTTAAATCAAGGACTCTGTTCCACACTATGTATGGCTCTCTATTTATAAATCCTGGAATAATGTATGAAGGCATCGTGCCTTGCTTCCATCCCCCCCCCCAAGTACACATTTATCTCATTATTCAGCAATAGATGCTCCACTTGGATAAGCGATCCATCAGCAATACTATGTAAACAAATGCATTTCTCATGTCCTACATGACTCACCTAAGGAAAAATTGCCACAACATAGAATATTTCCATTTTTACTGTAACAAATCCTAAATACCTAAGAGATATCTTCTTTTAGAAATAATATTACATAGCCGGACATGATGGCTCACACTTTTAAAAACCCAACACTTGAATAGCTTCCACAGGATGAGCTCCTGGCCAGCCTGAACTACATATGCAACTTCAGGCTAACCTAGGCTACAATGTGAAACATTGTGAAAGAAATGGAAGGGGAGGGAGGGAAGGAAGGAAGGAAGGAAGGAAGGAAGGAAGGAAGGAAGGAAGGAAGGAAGGAAGGAAGGAGGGAAGGAAAGAAAGAAGGAAAGGATGGAGGAAGGGAAGAAGGAAGGAAGGGAGAGAGGGAGGGAGGGAGGGAGGGAGGGAGGGAGGGAGGGAGGAAGGAAGGAAGGAAGGAAGGAAGGAAGGAAGGAAGGAAGGAAGGAAGGAAGGAAGGAAGAAAGGAAGGAAGGAAGGAAGTTAGGTAGAGGAAGGGGAAGGGGAAGGGAAAGGGAGGAAGAGAAAGAAGAGGGTTTAGGGAGGTGGATCAGTAGGTAAATGTGCCAACTGTACAAGCACAATGGCATAAACCTGTAACATCAGTGCTGCCAAGGCAGAGGCAGGCATTTCTGGTGCTCGCTGGCTAGCTGGTCTAACCACTTCATTGAGCTCTCAATTCAGCGAGAAAACCTATAACGTGGAGAGTGATTACGGAAGACACCTGATATTCACCTCTGGCCTCCGCCATGTGCATATGTATGCACTCACATACATATGAACACATACACATGCACAACACACATGTACATGCAACAAAAAGTACTATTCCATGAGGAAATGCTATAAACAATATTATAAACTTGAATAGTCTCTGATTTCAAAAACTAAAACATAGGGCTGTAGAAAAGGCCTCCATTCTGTCACTAACGCCCCCTCAAGAACACTGCTTTTCTGTGTTCCAAGAAATTAAACTTCAGGTCATTATAATTATTAGTTGGGCTCATGGTAATTACTTCTCTGAAAGTTATTTTTGAAATGCATATGCACACCAGAAATGGGACTATTTTTATGAAAACACATAGCACTTTGAGAATTCTTTTCAATGTTTTAAAATTTATGCCATCAGTACTTGAGATTCGCTTCAATGGTTACGAACAACTCGTAATGTCTATGTTATAGACAGCAGATTAAATACAACCCATTGTCTGGGAACAATAGGATGCTTCCTTCCAAGCACAATATGCAAATCGCTACAGCAAGCCAGGACTGCAGGAAGTTGTTTCTACAGTGCTCTTAGAGTTCCTTCCTCCTTAGGACATCACGTGGCTTAATCCTCACAAAATATCTGCTGATTGTAAGCAAGAAACACAACATTTATCTTATGCGCTCTTCTTGTCAGTGAGTTGAAAGTTTAAGCTTTTGCTGTTAAGTGGCTCATGGAAAGTTACTCAGGTATATTCCACCTTACGTGAAAGTTTCAGACTTCACCATTTGTCTACCTCTCTAAGAGGGCGGATTCTTGATAGCCTCATATCTGGGTGCATGCTTTATAAAGATCATAGGAGACATTCTGTGTCATCCTGGAGACAGTAAGAGCCCTTTGCCCTCACTCACTAATGACACTTTAGTAGAACGATAAAGGCATTTATCTGTTTTAAAGTGTCAAACAACTCTCATCTTTAATAAAACTTCCTTTCTTGGTTTCTCGTTGCCTTTAGGCAAGACCAGCTTCATTCATTAGAGATGGGTGTGTCTCACAGAGGGTCAGAAAGGTACTGCCCTGGATTCAGTCCTTTGCTGGAGATCATGTCTCCCTATTTTTAAAAATATTTATTTATTTATGTATTTATTTGCAATCAGAGAGAGATAGAGAGAGAGAGAAAGAGAGAGAGAGAGAATAGAATAGGCACACAGGGCCTCTAGCCACTGCAAACATACTCCAGATGCAAGTGCCCTTTGCACATCATGCTTTACATTGGCGCTAGGGACTGGAACTTGCTTTGTTAGGCTTTGCAGGCAAGCGCAGTAACTGCTGAGCCATCTCTCCAGCCCACGTCTACCTATTTTTTAAAAATATTTTTATTTTTATTTTTTTATTTATTTGACAGAGAAAGAGGGAGGAGAGAGAGAGAGAGAGAGAATGGGCATGCCAGGGCCTCCAGCCACTGCAAACGAACTCCAGACGTGTGTGCTCCCTTGTGCATCTGGCTAACATGGGTCCTGGGGAATCGAACCTGGGTCCTTTGGCTTTGCAGGCAAACTCCTTAACCACTAAGCCATCCCTCCAGCCCACGTCTACCTATTTTTAAGACCGCCATCTTGGTAGCATCTCACAAGCATCTGGAACCCAGCAGTATTCCTATCTACTCTACTGTCAGCCCTGAGCCATCTTCACTTCTTTTGCTAATTCTTCAGCTAGGACCAGCTCTTCAGTATCCCATGCAATCATCTCTCTGCCTGAGTCACCAAATCCTAAATCCTAATCCTGCTTCTTTCTTCAATTTGCTTGTCTTGTTTCACATTCCTAGAATGCTGTTTCTTCAAAATACAAATTACAGTGACCATTCTGGGGTGTGTGTGTGTGTGTGTGTGTGTGTGTGTGTGTGTGTGTGTGTGTGTGGTGTGTGTGTGCATTTGCACACCAGACATTCTTGAGGACACAAACAAACTCTATTACACACCACTGCATTCCAGGGCCTAGCACACTGCTTACTTTAGACCCTTGATAAATAATTTAAATTAAAAACTATCAAAGAAAGAAAAACTCACGGAAACACATTGACAATCTCCACCAAGGAGGATTATCATTTTTCCAAAAATTAAAAAAGAACAGGAGAGAATAAATGACAGTTCAGAGGCTGAAGATATGGCTCAGTAGATAAAAAGCTTATAGCACAAGCATCAGGACCCGAGTTCAGATGGCCAGCATTCACGTAAGCACAAGGGGTGAAGGGCAGCCCACCTAACATGCCAGCACTAGGGATGCAGAGATGGAGGAACCCAGAACAAGCTGACCAGCTAGACTAAGCATATCAGTGAGCTCCAGGTTCAAGTGAGAGACCACCACCGCCCAGCTCTTACACATGAAAAGGTGGCTATTTATAATGTACAGATAATGACATGGATAATAGAGTAGAGCCTGACCTTCAACACCAATCATCGGTGATAAGAGGATGGGTCAATGATCGTGTAAGTACAGCATTGATAATTACAGCTGATGGTGAGCACACACTTGGAGTCATTATATCACGTCACTGCCTCCACTTTACAATGCACATTTAAACGAGGACCTGAAGCCATGTTTGTCTACGTGACAGGGATTCGCTAGTTAATGGTCTACCCATCTGCTCTGCCAAAAATGAATCTAACATATATAAATTGAATAATGGAACTCAGCTTCAGCCGTTCACTTTAAGTGTTATTGATACGTTGTTTGGTAGAAAGAATGAGTTCTAATGTTCTGAGTCACTGCAAGGCGAACATAATAATGATATATTATATGTCTCCAACAGGAATGTGAATACAGTAAATCTAAGCGTATGTATTAGTCCTGTAGGGCAACTCAGAGGATCCCAACTTTCAGTATAATTGGGGGACCAAGGGAAGCAGGCATCATGCATACTAACTCTGCCTTTGATTCTAGGAAGAAACAAAGACTGTCAAGAGAAACAAAAATCTAAGATCACTCAGGGTAAATTCTGGAACAAAAATAACAACTCTCCTAAGGGTCACAAATATACAAAAGTAGACACAAATTATTTGGTGAAGGGTTTTCGTTAAGATGACAAGAACTAGCACTGGAGAGGTGGCTTAGCTGTTAAGGCACTTGTCTGCAAAGCCTAAGGACCCAGGTTCATTTCCCATTTAAAGCCAGATGGGCAAGGTGACGCATGTGTCTGGAGTTTGTTTGCAGTGGCTAGAGGCCCTCCTGGTGCACCATTCTCTCTCTCTCTCCTCTTTGTCTCTTTCAAATAAATAAATGAAATATTAATTTAAAAATTTATAAATGACAAGAACTAAAATATAAAATAGTAAGCAGCCAATTTTAGGGAATTGGCTCACACAGTAAAGTGCGTCTCACGTGGGTATGAGATCCTCCAGTCAGATCCTTTGCACCCATGTAAAATCACACCTGCAATCTCCGAGCCTGGGAGAGCTTCCAGGCTAGCTCATCTAGCCAAACCAGTGAGCTCCAGGGTCACTTAGAAACTTTTTTGGATAAAATAAAGTAGAGAACACTTGCAGAAGACATTCAACTTTGACCTATGGCCTGCCCTCTCTTTCTCTCTCTCTTATACACACGTACACACACTGACACATAAACATGTGCTCCTGAGCTAGAGAGATTGCTTAGTGGTTAAGGCATTTGCCTGCAAAGCCAAAGGATCCTGGTTCGACTTTCCAGGACCCACGTAAGCCAGATGCACGAGGGGATGCACACATCTGGAGTTCATTTGCAGTGGCTGGAGGCCCTGGCATGCCCATTCTCTCTCTCTCTCTCCCTCTTTCTCTCTCAAATAAATAAATTATATATATATATATATATATGAAATGTGCTCCTACACACAAAAACACACATGCACATCACACACATACCCATGAAGTGTCTATTTAATATCCATTATTATATTACAAATAATATACATCTAATTAATATATATTATATATATATCTGTAACAGCACCATAGAATCAAGAGACAGAATAAATCCATGTAAATGAACTGGATTCATCGAGTTAGGAAAATATTTTCAAAGCAGAGTAAAAATGTAAATCATAACTCTTAATGTGGAAACTTACCTGAACCACAAGGAGTGTGGAGAAAAAGCACAGTATCTGTATAATAATCTAATTCCCAGATCTGAATTTGAAAAAGACCAAGAAGAAAAAAACACAAGCACATCTATAGAAAAATTCAAAAGTAAAATGAGTAAGACAAGATTGCCGAGTCTATCTTCAATTCTTTATCCTCAAAACGAAGAGTCTGTCTTCTCCTAGCATGCCTAGGAGTCTGCAGGAAATTAGGTACAAAACATTTGACAAATTCCAAAAAGCAGAAGTACCCAATCATGCTGCATACAATACAGTGAGAATTAATGGAAAAGTTTGAAAACTGGAAGGCCATTCATTTTGGAGAGGTAAAGTTAAACTTTTGTAAACCACTTTTAGGTCAAACTTAATTACAAACCAAATTTTCCAAATCCTCACAAAAAGCAGAAATGAAATTCTCTCTCTCAGAAATGGTGGGCGACTCTGAAACGATGCTCAGAGGAAAACTGGAAGAATTAGCAGAACCAAAGGGATACAAACAAACAAAAAGATGGGTAACGATAAAAACAGATTTTAATGACTTGAGATACACAAAACAGCAGAAATTATGAACCAATACAGAAATAGAGTAAATGATAAATAAAAAGGTATTCATTCAAAACAATAAGTGGAATGTAAGTGTACAAAACACCAAGGAAGATGCAAGAAATAAGAAGAGAAAGACATGAAATTAAATAATACTAAAAGCCTCTCTGTACACCTGTATATAGATAAACTGTAACCCTATCTGAAACAGACATGTATCAAGGGAAATTCAATTTATTCTTCCTAGAGAAGATGGTTCTAAGAAGATTATAGGTTGAATAAATATCACGACTACAAAAATACCCAAATTTTTACAGTTTTTAAAGTAACAAATCCATCTGGTTTCCAGTGAAATTCAATGAGACATTTAAAAAGAAAATAGGGGGCTGGGGAAATGGCTTAGCAGTTAAGGCATTTGCCTGCGAAGCCTCAGGACCCTGGTTCGATTCCTCAGGACCCACATAAGCCAGATGCATAAGGGTTTGCATGCCTCTGGAGTTCATTTGCAATGTCTAGAAGCCCTACTGGGCCCATCCTCTCTCTCTCTGTACCTCTTCCTCTGTCTCTTTCTCTCTCATGTAAATAAATAAATAAAATGTTTAAAAAAAAAAAAAGAAAATAGGGCTGAAGGGATGGCTTAGTGGTTAAGGCATTTGCCTGCAAAGCCAAAGGACCCTGGTTCAATTCTCCAGGACCCACGTAAGCCAGATGCACAAGGTGGCACATGCGTCTGGAGTTCATTTGCAGTGGCTGGAGGCCCTGGCGTGCCCATTCTCTCTGTGTCTCTCTCTCTTTCTCCCTGGCTCTCTCAATAAATAAAACTTAAAAAATAAAAATTAAAAAATAAATAAACAAAAAGAAAACAATTCTACTGTTACTTAAACAATTCAAGCAAAATTATCCACACTGGGTTTTTGAACCACATAAAGTACTCATGCGAAGAGTTTTAAGATTCCAAGGTTGCAAATAAGAAGCCAGAGACAAATCTCACTTATGAATAACAATGGAAAATTCTAAATAAAATATTAGAGAAAGCAATCCATCAGCAAACCAAAGGAATGTAATTCATAAGGACAAAAGATAGTTCAATATTAGAATTGGGCCAAGTGTAGTGGCTCACATCTTTAATCCCAGCACATGGAAGGCTGAGGTAAGAGGATCCATGTGACTCTGAGGCCAGCCTATAACTACAGAGTGAACTCCAGGTCAGTCTGGGCTAGAGTGAGAGCCTGCCTTGAAAAAAAAGATATATATATTAGGACTATGCATAAGGAGATTGAAGTCGTATAATCACATGGTTATCTCTATTACCCTGAAAAGGGCATTTGGTAACAATTTAATGAACTTTCTTAACAAAAAGTGAAAATAAATGGATAATGCCTTTGCCTGAGGAAATATTATGATTATGGCTTCCAAAGCCTGGGAGAGGCATGGTAGAGAAATGGTGGCAAGGTCTCCTGTGGGAATGAAGACTAAGTCACCAAAGCCAAGGTCAACACCGAATCTTACATTGGGTAGAAAATGCTTGCCACCCAGGGTTCACTCGTCTGTCGCCTTCTGGCTTTTACGTTGTTCTCTTAGTCATCTAACGTGAATGCCAGCCTGCCTGCATGCTGGCGGCAGCTGATGTGTTTATTCCTGTGTTACTCCATCTGCCGCATTTTTTTTACTTCTTTACCACATTCATTGTTCCTTGTATGTCTCCCATGCTAGAAATGTGCCAGAAGAGGAAAATCTTCCCCTCTATTCCAAATGCCTAGAACAGTAGCTTGTTCATAATAGGTCAGTAAATATTTATGAAATAACAAATGAAATAGAACAAGACAAAATTTGGCTCAAAGACAAAAACAGTTTAGTAAAGAATATATCTAGAATAATGAAAATCAACTACAAATATATAACAAATAAGATAGTTCAATTACAGTGTCAGCTATTAAATGAATGTATACAAATCTTCATGTTATCAATACACAGTGTGTGTGTGTGTGTGTGTGTGTGTGTGTGTGTGTGTGTGTGTGTGTATGTTATAATAGCTAGCTAGAATATTTAAAAGTCAAATGATTTCACGGAGTTAGGGATATGACTCAGGGTTCAATTAATAGACCTTAACTCAGTAAATTAGACAGAAAACACCCAATCAACGGCACGGGGATGCCATACTCTGCACTATAAAAAAAAAAATAAAGGGAAAAATTAAATGAAAATAGTGAAAGCATTATGTTGACAAAGAAAACACAGGAGCAAATCCTTTATGATCTTGATATATGCACTGCTAAAGCTGTGACTGAAAAGCTCCAAGTCTTAGCAAGTTTCATGACGTAAGTGACAAAGTGGACGAAACATTTGCAATTGATCCATTGATCAATTAACATATAATCATCCTCTAAAAAGATAATGGCAATAAAGGGCCAGAGAGATGGCTCAGCAGTTCAGGTATTTGTCCTCAAAGTCTACCAACCTAGGTTCAGTTCCCCAGGACCCACATAAAGCCAGATGCACAAAGTGGCACATGCATCTGGAGTTGTTTGCAGTGGCTGGAGGCTCTGGCATGCCCATTCTCTATCTTTCAGTCTTCTCTCTCTCTCTCTACTGGCAAATAAGTAAATAAAAACATTTTTTAAATGGTAAGAAAAAGAACAAACCTCAAACAAACAAACAAACAAAAAAAAAGAATAAAGAATGTAAAAAGATAATAGACACAAAAAAGTACAAGTAGCTCTTAACCAAATGGAAAGATACTCAACCTCATTCATAAGACAAATGCAAATTAAATCGCACTGATAACCGTCTTTTTTCCCCCCTCATCAGGTTGGCCAAAACCCAACAATTTAATGAACAGGCTTCTCTGGAAATCAGCAGGCACTCTCATACACTTCAGTGGGAATGCAAATGGGTACAGTCTCCATGGAAGACAACCGACAATGGGTTTCCAAAATTATACTTGCTAACACCTTTAGCTTGCAAACTCAGCTTTCCGAAACCCCGTTCTCTAATATTCACACTAAGTGACCCACTAGAACTTGGCTTGTAGAATACCCTGTCTACCCAGCCATTAGTGATGGGTTAAACTAGAGCACTTCTATACAAAGGACACTGCACGTTAAAAATTAAAAATTAATGATTAGTGATATGAAAATATCTCCTAGATCTTTTTACAGCTTAGAAAATCTGTTACGCTCTCAGAGTTGCTTGCATGGAGCAACGTTTCAATCTCTCTGCAAAGATATGGGAAACTAAAATAAAATCACGGCGAGGGACCTGACTGGGTAGGTATTAAGAATGGGAGGAACAGTTGGATACATCGCACACGTGTAGGGTCTCAGTGCACTTATGGAGCAATGGGAAGCTTGCAGGCCAACAAGCCTGGGAAATGCCTCAAACAAAGTGGAAAAGGCAGGAAGAGACATCTGACCTCCGCAGGCATACCATGGTGTGTGCAGGCGCACACACACACACACACACAGAATGAAAGAAGTTTTGCCTACTTTAAAATAAGGGTTTTTTTGTTTGTTTGTTTGTTTGTTTGTTTGTTTGTTTGTTTGTTTTGGTTTGTCAAGGTAGGCTCTCATTTTCTCTATAGTCCCAGGCTGGTCTCGACCTCAGAGTAATCATCCTCTCACCTCTGCCTCCCAAATGCTGGGATTAAAGTGTGTGTCACCATGCCCAGCTCAATTTATTTATTTATTGGAGGGAATGAGTGCTCCAGGGCCTCTAGCCATTGCAAATGAACGCCAGTCTTTTGCACCACCACGTGCATCTGGTTTTGTGTGTTCCGGGGAGTTGAACCTAAGACCTTAGGCTTTGCAGGCAAGCCACTTCAGCCACCAAGTCATCTCTCCAGCAAGTTTTTGTTTTTTCTTTCTTATTTTATTTATTTATTTATTTAGTATTTTATTTATTTATTTATTTGTGGCTTTTCAAGATAGGGTTTCACTCTAGTCCAGGCTGACCTGGAATTCACTATGTAGTCTCAGGGTGGCCTTGAACTCATGGTGATCCTCCTACCTCTGCCTCCCGAGTGCTGGGATTAAACGCATGTGTTCCCATGCCCGGCTTTTCAAGTTTTCATTTTTAATCATATATATATATCAACCTTTGGGGGAAAAATAGTTAAATTGTGAAATGCTACTTTCATGCAAGTAGGCACGTAGCCATAGTGAATGCTGTGTTCATGGCTATAGTGTTGTGAATTCAAACAGCTGCACACAGCTGTCCCTAGGCTCAATAATATATCAGCTGTCCCGAGCGAGGTCGCCATCAGGAGGACAAAGCCCCACAGTAACTTGAAGTAGACCGAATATCCAGCATCTCCTTAAGCACGTCAGGCTGTTCTCGATCTCTGCTCCTTTGGCTCTTCATTTACACTGTTTCCTTTGTGCTGTGGGTTTCTTTCCCCCCCTGCCCAAGTGGGATGTTTCTAAATATGGCCTTAGAGATCACTTAATCCTGCACCATTTATTTTCTGGATGACCTCGGCTTTACTTTCATGTGCGGTGAAATGGAGGCTCTGCAAACCTTAATAGGTTTTCGGTGAGGAATTAGTAAATTCCTGTCCACCTCTTAGCCTGGCACATGCTAAATCTTACAGATATATTAAGTCTCACTGCTACTTAACAGCACATTGGCTATTAAGACTTCCTGGTGACCTGCATTTTTTTTCTGGGTTCTGAACTCGAGCATATGATGAGGGGAACTTGGGTTAATAACCTTGCATAAGAGGCCTGGGGTGGAATATAATCTTTAATAAGTAGCAATTGTACCTTTACTGTGTTGACACTCAATCTTAAATGTATGCTAATTTCCCACCCTTGAATTAAAACATCTCTGATTAAATACACTAAATTTCTATTTAACAATTCTTTCACTCTTCAGTTCAAATATAATATTCATGGTGTGTTAAAGAGTCATCAGTATTTTTAGCACTTTTATACCAAAAGCTCACCAATATTTTTTTTTTTATTATGCAATGTAATTTGCCTCAATGAGAATTAACTTCCTGAGCTGGAGAAATAGCCGAGTTGGCAAAGCGATTGCATTGCAAGCATGAGAACTTCCATTGGATCCTCAGAACCCATGTACAAATGAAAAGCCCTCACATGATGGTACACACTTATAATCCCAGTGCTGGGGAGGCAGAAAGATAAGGGTCTTGGGCCTCACTGGAAAGCCAGTCTAAACTCTTGGTAAGTTTAAGACCAACGACAGACCCTGTATCACAATAAAAGTGAATGTTCCCTGAGGAATAACACCAAGGTTTTCCTCTGACTGCCAACACACACACACACACACACACACACACATCCATACTCACACACATGTACACCCACATCCACATTAACGTACACACACAAAAGGAATTAGCATAATGCTTATCATTGTTGAAGAAAATTTTATAATATTCACATAAGAAACATCCTTTCAGTTGTAAGAAATACTTTTCCCACATCAGTAATCCACATTCCTAAGAATAAAATCAATCAATATTACCTACCTGTGATGCCTAAACCAATCCCATCAGTGGCAGACAAAAATATTGGGGAAAAAATTCCATTTGGGGAGCTGGAGAAATGGTTAAGGCACCTTCCTGCAAAGCCAAAGGACCCAGGTTCGATTCATCATGACCCACATAAGCCACATGCACAGGGGGAAGGCACACATCTGGAGTTAATTTGCAGTGGCTGGAGTGCCCATATTCTTTCTGTTTGTCTCTCTCTAACTCTCTCTGTCCTTGAAAATGAATAAAAAATATTTTTTAAGAAGCTAAATTTAGCCAGGAGTGGTGCGCATGCCTTTAATCCCAGCATTTGGGAGGCAGAGGTAGAAGGATCACCAAGAGTTCAAGGCCACCCTGAGACTACATAGGGAATTCCACGTCAGCCTGGACTAGTGTAAGACCCTACCTTGAAAACCAAAAAAAAAAAAAAGAAAGAAAGAAAGAAAGAAAGAAACAAAGAAACAAAGAAAGAAAGAAGAAAGAAAGAAAGAAAAAAAGAAAGAAAGAAAGAAAGAAAGAAAGAAAGAAAGAAGCTGAAGTTTTCCTTCATTTTAATGAAGTAGTGCTATGACTCAGAAGAACTGAGGTTGCCTTTGTTATTAAATAAATGCTTGGTGTGTGTGTTATGAAAACATCAGCTTATATACTTTGGAGATAAAGAAAAGAAGCAAACCCTTAGACTGAATTCTGCTAACAAAAATGAGACGCTTAACGTAATTACGAAGCAGGATGTGATAAGGGCTGTGCCAGGAAAAGTGACCATAGAAGCCATTTTGCATTTTGACCACATCTTGAAGAAAGGCTGGAGTTCAAAAGTCAAAACTCAAAAAAAAAAAAAAAAAAAGGCAGACAAGACCATTTCAAATTAAGGCATAACATTGGAGCTGATTGAAGGAAGTGGTAGAGAATGTGTGCAGAACTAAGTATGTACTCTAGGGCTGGAGGGATGGCTTCGCAGTTAAGGCACTAGCCTGCAAAGCTAAAGGACCCAGGTTTGATTCCCCAGTACCCACATAAGGCAGCTGCATAAGGCGGTGCATGCTTCTGGAGTTTGTTTGCAGCAGCTGAAGGTCCTGATGCACCATTCTCTTTCTCTCTCTGCCTCTTTCTCTCTCTTCCTCTTTCTCTCTCAAATATAAATAAAAAACTTGTTAAAAAATATGTAGTCTAGGGCTGGAGAAATGGCTTAGCGGTTAAGGTGCCTGCCTGCTAAGCTTAAGAACGCTGGTTCCAATCTCCAGTGGTTCCAATCTCCAGGTCCCATGTTTAGCCAGATGCAAAGTGACGCTAGGGCGCAATGCCGCACTTGACCACAAGGAGGCGCACGCATCTGGATTTCGTTCGCAGCAGCTGAGACACTGCTGCCGTGCCCATCTCTGTCTTCCTCTCTCTCTCTCTCTCCAAATATATATATATATTACAAACATGGGGTTGAGATAGTATAAGTCATAACTATCAAAACAAGACTGGGAAATGTCAAGAGCAGTGGAAAGCTATAAAAATGAATTAATCAATCAGTAAACAAATAATATCAATCAAATTAATGATTCGGGCTGGGGAGATGGCTGCTGGTTAAAGGCACTTGCTTGCAACACCTACAGGCCTCCATTTGATTCCCCAGGACCTAAAGTCAGACGTACAGAGTGGTGCATGGGTCTAGAGTTCATTTGAAAAGTGGAATTTCTCTCTTTTTCTCTCTTTCTCCCTCTCTCTATCTCTCCCTTCCCTTTGCTTGCAAAAAATTAAAATATTTTGTATAAAGAATAATTTTGTTCTGAAGAGATGGCTTAGCAGTTAAAGAGTTTGCCTGCAAAGCCAAAGGACCCTAGTTCGATTCCCCAGGACCCAGGTTAGGCAGATGCACAAGGAGGTACACAGATCTGGAGTTCGTTTGCAGTGGCTGGAGGCCCTGGCACGCCCTCTTTCTCTCTCCCTCCCTCTTTCTCTGATAAATAAATAAATAAATAAATAAATAAATAAATAAATATTTTTTAAGAAAGAATAATTTTGGTCTGAAGAGATGGCTTAGCTATTAAGGTGCATGCCTGAGAAGCCCAAGGACCCAGATTCAATTCCCAAGTACCCACATAAACGGATGCACAAGGTGATGCATGCATCTGAAGTTCGTTTGCAGCAGCTGAAGGCCCGAGTGTGCCCGTTTTCTCCCCAGCTCCCTCTCTCTGTCCTTCTCTGTCTCTCTCTGCTATATTCATGCATTAAATTTTTCAATAAAAATGCTTAATAACAAGAATATTAGACACAATATCCACTGCTGTATAACATTTCCTGCTCCCTGAACAGTCTTAATATCCAATATTACCTGAAGAATGTGTCTTTTATATTTAACTTAATGATCCTTGAGATTGGTTAATCTCAGTTGTTGGCTGTTGTAGTCAGCTTCATGATGCTGCGAGGAACATCCAAACCAGACAGAGTTTATGGAAGGAAGGGACTGATTTCAAGCTTAAAGATCCAGGGGGAAGTTCTATCTATGGCAGAAGAAGCTAGCTCCCATTCATAAACGCAAGCCAAGAGAGAAACCACAAGCAGCCAGCAACACCAAAAACCAGCAAACACAAACTAGCAGCAATCAGGGACCTAGTAGGCTGGAAGTCAGCTCTCCCCCCCCCCACAAACACACCTTAGGACTGGACCGCAGGATCTGCCCTCAGTGACACCTCCTCCAGCCAGACTGCTGGAGACCCAGTTTGCAAGCTTTAATAAAACACCTGAGTCTATGGGGGGAGGGGGTCATACAATCAAAATACCACATCCGTTTAACAGGATTTAGAATCACCATGGAAACCAATCTCTTGGCCTGTGAAGGGTTTTCTATACTAAGTGATTTGAGGTTGGAAAAACCTCAGTACCATTCAATTGACAGAGAATTCTGCACCATATAGAAGGAGACAGTAGCTGGGTGCCAGCATTTATCTGACTCTGTTTTCATGTGGCAGACTGCACGTGACCATCTGCTTCCTGCACCTCCCACCATACCTTGCCCGCCTTGGTTGACTCTGGCTCCTTGAACTACAAGCTGAAATAAACCACCATTCTGTTTCGTCACAGCCCTGAGAAAGTTAATTCGTACAGTTCTGTTTTAGTCTTTAAATGTTTGAATTCTCTGATGGGACAGCTCCTGACTTAATCTACTAAAAAACTTCATTTTCAGGCTGGAGAGATGGATTAGCGGTTAAGGCGTTTGACTGCAAAGTCAAAGGATCCCAGTTCGACTCTCCAGGACCCACGTCAGCTAGATGCACAAGGGGGCGCATGCATCTGGAGTTTGTTTGCAGTGGCTGGAGGCCCTGGTGCGCCCATTCTCTCTCTCTCTTTCTCTCTCTTCTGCCTCTGTCTGTCTCAAATAAATAAATAAATAAATAAAAAAACTTCATTGTCTTTGCAGGAGAGACGTTCCAAGACAAGAATCCTAAGATACAGTTACTGATGACGTATGAGGGCATGAAGCTGACCATACTGGTAAAACACATGAAAAACATTGTAAGTTCATTATATTTAACAAGAAACGTGGAGACCTTCATTTAGAAATGGCTTGCCCCTTTGGGGCAATTAATACCAACATTAGTAAGAGAAATGGGTCTAACAGCCAAGCTTCAGTGAGGACAGCAAGCCAGTTACGTTTTGGTCTCAGTATGACTGTGATCCTGGGAGTAAAAACGATGGCATATTTCACAGGGAAAGTCACAGAGTGAAAAGAGGACGCTATTAAAGTGTCACGAAAACCTGTAAACAGGTTCGAAGAGCGTAGGAATTGCTGGAGGACTAGGGCAAAAAGAAAATACCAAGTCCAAAGAAGTTCTGCCTGCCGCTGATGGGACTGGTTCTCTTGCATGGGATCAGTCCCCTCCCTGTGAAGCCAATGGTTGGGTCCTCCAACAAGCATCCCACGGTACAGTTGCCATGCTCTGATGTCATTGGTTATGTGTGTTTTTCTCCCCCAAAAAGTGCTGATTCAAAAAAAAAAAAACTATGCAAGGGACAGGGGCAGGGGAGATGGTTAAAAGCTTTATCTGCAAGGCCTAACAGCCTGGGTTCAATTCTCAGTACTCATATGAAAGCCAGATGCACAAAATGACACATGTGTCCATAGTTTATTTGTAGTAGCAAGAAGCCCTGGTATTCATTTCTCTCTCTCTGCACAAATTAAATAAAAATTTTTAATGAAATATGAATTAGTCTGTAAGGATAGCTAAGAGCCCATGTTCTATGTACCCCACTTAAGGGTGGATAAAGTCAGAGGCAAGAACAGTGCTTGGAGCTTGTCATTAAGAAAGATATAGAGGGCTGGAGAGATGGCTTAGCAGTTAAGGCTCTTGCCTGTGAAGCGTAAGGACCCAGGTTCAATTCCCCAGAACCTAAGTAAGATAGTTGCACATGGTGGCACATGTGTCTGGAGTTCAGTTGCAGTGGCTGGAGGCCCTGGTGTACCCATTCTTTCTCTCTCTCTCTCTCTCTCATAAATAAATAAATAAATAAATAAATAAATAAATAAATAAATAAATAGAAAATATTAAGAAAGAAACAGAGTGTGGAAGATGATAGATTGGAGCATGAATATAGCAAACCTCAAAAGGTAACTCTGAACTTTGCCATCACTTTCAGTCTTGCCTGAGTCTAGCAAAACAGGTCCCTCCCCCTTCCCTCCCCGCCCCACCACAGTGGAACTACCAGAAGAGAGTTACCAGATGGGGAGAAAGCCAGCAACACAATTTTGGCTCTCTTCTTCTCACATACATCTCTCTAAGGATAGGTCTGGAAGGATCTAACAGAGCAATCTCTTCTCCCCATGACATGTGTCTGGCACATATTAAAGCTTAATAAATATTTGTTCAGTGGATAAATAACTGGCATAATTTTCAGGGGCCATGTCTATCACAAAGTTAGTATTAGACAGAGATCCACCATCGCCCCCCACCTGAGTGGCTATGGCTTCTCCACGGGTCTTGATTCCGCCCTCGTGTCTTTAGTGTCTTCCTAACCTTGGAGAATTAAAATCCTATCCTGTAATTCCTTTGTCCTTCGTGTACCTCTGGAGGAAATGTCTCGTTATACTTGGCATGAAAGCCAAGATAATTTCTGATGACAAATGAGGTTGTAGCCGTCTGGTGGCCACCACGTGTCCAACCTCAACAGCGGCTACCTTACGTTCCCTCAATCACTTCACTCCAGCTTCAGTGACATCATTGGTGCTGTCCCTTGAATATGGCAGGCAGGTTGCTTCCCCACTACTCCACATGTCCTGAATGTTGTTCCCCATGCTAATGGCTCAGCACGCTCCCTGGCTCAATCTCACCCGTCCAGGCTGTGTTTTATTGTACTGTACAGCGAGTCGTCTTTTACCCTCAGAGGCAAAACTGTAGAGCAACCTCTGTATTGTCACTTTGCATCTTTTTTATTATTTATTTTTGAGAGTCAGAGAGCGAAAGAAGCAGAGAGAGAAAGAGAGAATGAGCACGCCAGGACCTTTCAGCCATGGTGTCTGTTTCTCTTCTCTCGAGCTCTCGCTGCTTGCAAATAAATAAGTAAATAAATAAATATATTTATTTGCAAGCAGCGAGAGCTCGAGAGAAGAGAAACAGACAGAGGGAATGGACATGCCAGGGCCTCCAGCTGCTGAAAACGAGCTCCAGATGCATATGCCACTTTTTGCATCTGGTTCTACATGGGTATTAGGGAAATGAACCTGGGTCACTAGGCTTTGCAGGCAAGCACCTCACTCACCACTGAGTCATCTCTCCAGCCCTGCTTCAAATCTTTTGATGCATTGTTAAAGGGGGAAAAAATCTCCAGATTACTTCTCAAGTGAACAAATAAAAACTAGGATTTTTCTCAACTTCTAAAATTTCTCACAAGAAAGTTCTTGTATGCCACACCCTCGCTGTTTCTTTAAATGATTACTTCTGCTTATCAGAAAACAGAGATGACATTTTAATATATAGGAGAATAAAACTCCATCTATGAATTCTTAACGTATTTCCTGTGCTCATTTCAAATTCTAGCTAATTGTTATTTCTTTAATATGTTCACATGGCAAAGCAATCAGCCCACAGAAGTTATGCTTGATTTATATTAATATTAAAATGAATTATTATGCCTGAAGTTCTGTGCTATCTAATATTAAGTTTGATGAAAAGAAGTGATTATCTTATATTAAATCTTTGAAGCTTTACTCTAAGAATTGCTCCCCTCCTGTGAGATCACCCGCTAAAACAAAATTACTAAAATCTCTTCCCTTTCAAAGCAATGTGTGATTTTACCCTAGTGCAAAGAAACTGACAAAGACTGCAATTACTTGGGAGCTTGGCCAAGATGCTTCAACAATATTTCATCTCACATGACAAAGAAACATATAAAAATCATTTATATTTGAAATATTTTGTAAAGTCTCTTTACTGCCTCACTTCAAGTCTTTGCTGAGTCCTGCAGACAGTTGTCAACGCACGTTCTCCCAGCTCCATAGATTCTTTTACTCTGTGTCATTTCTAGTCTGCTTTCCTTCCCCTGCTTCAGAATATAAGTATTCCAGAACCTTCCAAGCAATCAAGGGCTGGAGAGGTGGCTCAGTGGTTAAAGGCACTTGCTTGTGGTTCAATTCCCCAGTATGCATGTAAATCCAGATGCACAAAGTGGCACCTATGTCTAGATGTCGTTGGCAGGAGGCCCTGGTGTGCCCATACTTACTCTTTCTCTCGGATTGCCTTTCTTTCTCTCTTGAAAATAAATAAATAAAATATATTTTAAAAACGTGATCAAGACCATGCTGTTGTCTCCTGGTATTGAATCTGCCCTTGCTTTCAGATGCTCCTGTAGGGAAGTTGAATATTTATTTAAAATAAGGAGGATCAGGCTGGAGAGATGGCTTAGCACTTAAGGCACTTGCCTACAAAGCCAAAGGACCCAGGTTCAGTTCCCCAGGACCCATGTAAGCCAGATGAACAAGGTGGTGCATGCATCTGGAGTTCATTTGCAGCAGCTGGAAGCCCTGGTGCGTCCATATTCTCTCTCTCTCTCTCTCAGATAAATAAAAATAGTATTCTATTCTATTCTTTAATAAAAGAAAGGAGCATTGATGCCATGAAAATCAGGGGCTGTTCGTTACATAACTCTTTCACACGATACAGACTGGGAGAATGTAAGTGCTACATGGAAATAGCAGAAGAGGGAGCAGAACAGAGAAAATACAACTCTGGCTAGATGCATTCTCTCCGTTTGATGACTTTCATTTTTTAAATGTCTTCACAATTTCAGTGTGTATTCCTGTAGCCTGGGGATTCTTATGTTTATGAGCATACATTAACTGTACAAACCAATGGGCTCTATGATGCCGTGCCATGCACAGGAATAATCCAATTTACACCCTCCATTGTCCATTTCCACATCCCCAAAGCCCTCCTTTGACTTTTATGTCTTCTTTTTCTTCCCTGAATTCCATAGATGAGAGAAAACCAGGGATCAGACTTATTTGGCTTAACGTGACATCTGTTTCTGGTGCACATCATGATCCCATTCTTCTCCGTGGCTGGGAATATTTAAGTCGCATTTCATTCAAGCGTTTTTATATTGCTGGGCCCCTAGGCTGATCCATAGCTCTGCTGTTGTGAACAGTGCCATGGTGAACACGGGTGTGCAGTATCTTTAATATATATCCAGTAGTATAGTGCAACTGGATCATCAGCTATCTTCTTTTACTATTTTTTTTTTTCATTTGTGGGGATTTTTGTCTGCTTGTTTATTTGTTTGTTTTTTGAGGCAGCTCTGTTTTCCATAGTGACTAGAATAATTTATACTCTCACCAAGGGTGTGTAAGAATTCTTTATTCAGCCAGGTGTCATAGTGCACACCTTTAATCCCAGCACTTGGAGGCAGAGGTAGGAGGATCACCGTGAGTTCCAGGCTACCCTGAGACTACAGAGTGAATTCCAGGTCAGCTTGAGCTAGAGGAAGACCCTACCTCAAAAAAAAAAAAAAAAAAAAAAAAAAAGAATTCCTTATTCCCTCTGGCCTCCTTACCTGCATTTGTTATTTCTTGGTGTTTTCAATGTAATTTTATTTGAATTTTAATGATGGCTATATGTGATCAACATATTTTGTGTATTTAGTAGCCATTTGTACTTCATTTGAAAAGTGTCTGTTCAGTTCATTTGCCAGTATTATTGGTTGGACTATTTATTCTACAATGAACCTTGGCATTCCAATGACATTTGTAGTATCCCCATGTTCACCTCTAGTTTTATTCCTTTGGGTCTTTTTTCCCCAAGTCTCTGTGATGAGTTTGACTAAGGGTTTGTCAGTCCAGTCATTTATTTTTCAAAGAGCCAAGTCTATGTTTCACGAATTTTTTCAAATTATTCTGTGGGTTCCTGTTTCAATAACTTCAGTTCTGATATTTATTCACCTACCAATGCTGAGTCTGCCTTGCTCTTACTGTTCTAAGGTTTTGAGGTACACTATCAGGTGATGTATTGATTTGAAACCTCTCTCATTTTTTAAAATTATTTTATCTATTTTTGGAGACACAAAGAGAGAGACAGACAGAGAGGGAGAGGGAGACAGATAGAGATGGGTGCGCCAGCAGTCTCAGCTGCTGTGAACGAAATCCAGATGTGTGCGCCCCCTTGTGGGAAACTGCGGCATTGCACCCTTGCGTCACTGCATCTGGCTAAACGTGGGACCTGGAGATTGGAACCAGCGTTCTTAGGCTTAGCAGGCAGGCACCTTAACTGCTAAGTCATCTCTCAGCCCCCTCTCATTTTTTAATGTAGGCACTCAAAGCCAAAAATTTTTCATTAGGACTATTTGCCCTTTGTCAAAATTTTGTATTATTTTCATCTTTATTTGATTCTAAGAAGTCTTTAATTAATTCTCCAATGACAACCCAGTCATTCCTAAATATATCATTCAATCTCCATGTGCTTATATTTTTCTTTACTTTCTCTTGCTGTTGATTTCTTTCTTTATTCCATTATGATCTGATATATAAATTGTTGAAAGTTTTATGTTTGAAAAGACTAGGTTTTCAGTTTTAGAATATACTCTATTTGAGAGAGTATTCTATAGACTGGTGAGGAGAAAATATATTCTAAAATTCTTGGGTGCAGTAGTCTATAAATAGGGTAGTTAAGTTCACTTGATCAACAATGTAGTTTAATTCTGAAGGTTCCTTGTTAATTTTTTTTTTTTGGTCTAGGTTATCTATCTGTTGCTAATAATGAAGCATTTAATTCTCCCACTAATATTGTTTCTTAATCTATTGATATGTCCATTTATGTGCAGTAGTATTCATTTTATGAAATTGTGTGTGATGATATGTGATACATACATATTTATACTTGTTTTATCATCTTTCTGGTTTGTTCCCTTTATTATTATACCATCTACTTAAGTTTCTTAAAATTGTGCATGCAAGTCCACTTTGTCATATAGTTTAGCCCTGCTTGCTGTGGTATTATGTTTGCTTGGTGTCATTTCTAATCTATCTACTTGTTTGCCAGTGAAGTGTGTTTCATAGAATGGTCGACAATTGAATCTCGTCTTTAGTCCGTTCAGCCAGGCTTTATCGTTTCATGTTAGAGCTATGACAGTTCATATCTAAGGTGAACATGAGGGGATGGTGGATTCCTGCAATGCTGTTTTGCTTTGCATCCCTAGTGGATGTTGTCTGTCTTTGTTATTTTCTTTCTCCTTCATTCATTCGAGAGGCGGGCTGGCTTACAAAGTGTAAAATGTTTGACTCTTGCCTAATTCTCACGTGTTCGTGTACTGTCCCTGCAAAATGGATGGACAATTGAGCAAACGGGTTGAGATTCTGATGAAGTAGAGCAACCAGAAATCTTATCTAAATCTCAGTAAATAAAGTACAAGAGAAAACATGGTAGAATCCACAACCAATACACTAAATCAAGAAGAAGAAAATCCATTAGGGCATGAAGACAAGGCAGAAAGAGTATTCTATTACATTCATGTGACTATCTTGAAAATGAGGATTATGGGGCTGGAAAGACAACTCTATGGTCAAGGTGCTTAGCTGCAAAACCTAACAACCTGTGTTTCATTCCCCAGTACCCATGTAAAGCCAGATGCACAAAGTGGCACATGCATCTGGAGTTTGTTTGCAGTGGCTAGAGGCACTGATACACCCATTCTCTCTCTCTCTCTCTCTCTCTCTCTCTCTCCCTCCCTCCCTCCCCTCTCTCTCTCTCTTCTTGCAAATAAATAATTAATAAAAATTATTAAAAATCATTTTCAAAAAATGAATTTTGGGGCTGGAGAGATGGCTTAACAGTTAAGGTGCTTGCCTGTGAAGCCTGAGGACTCTGGTTCAATTCCCCAGGACCCACATAAGCCAGATGCACAAGGTTGCTCATGCAGCTAGAGTTTTTTTGCAGTGGCTGGAGGCCCTGGTTACACTCATTCTCCCTCTCTCTATCTCTCTCTATCTTTCTCTCTCTCTCTCTAATAAATAAATTTTTTTAAGAAAGGAACTATGACCACAACTTTCAAGAATGGTGGGATGTGATGAAAGGCCCAAATCTTGCAGAAGTCTCGAATGGGCCACTTCATTTATCTGTTCTTTTGACCTCTTTGAGGTCATTATCCGTTTTTTTTATTTTATCATTTATTTTATTAGTTATGTTCATAATGTGAATACATTCATGTTGGTGCCTTTGATAGCCTCCTCCCTGTCTTCCCCCCTCCAATGGACCCTCCTCGGTGGGGAATGCGGGTCGTGCATTGTGGGGTCGCCATCAGTTATGGGGAAGAGGCAATGCCTCTGTGCAAAATGACCCAACTTGCGGCGCTAATGATCTTTCCGCCCCCTCTGCGGCGAATTTCCCTGAGCCATGTTGGGTTTGTTTTAGGTCTACTTCAGTGATGAGGTCTTGGGAGCCTCTGTGTCTCTGGATAGCTGGCTTAGTAGGAGTTGAGTGTTCTCTTTGTCTATCTCCTTCACCCTTGTGTTGGTGTCAGGTTCACCGAGAAAGCTGCACTCTTGCTCATTTCCCCCATTACTCTATGGTTTCAGCTAGACTATTTTTTTTCTTTTTTCTTTTTTTTCGAGGTAGGGTCTCACTCTAGCTCAGGCTGACCTGGAATTCACTATGTATTCTCAGGGTGGCCTGGGACTCACGGTGATCCTCCTACCTCTGCCTCCTGAGTGCTGGGATTAAAGGCATGCGCCACCACACCCAGCTCCCAGCTAGACTTTTGAATGCACTTTCACCTACTTCAATGTCTTTTTTGCTTCCATTATTGATGAGTCCGGAACTCTTTGGAAGAGTCATGTTGTCTTGCATTTTTCATGTTTCTTGCTTTAAGTGCTGACTTATGTAACTGTTGGGAAAGGTAGCGCATCTGTTCTTCCATGATGGGGCCAAACAGTCCAAAGGTGAAGAGACTTTTCTCTTGCAATTTCAAACCACATTGTCATGCAAAGGAGAGAGAGAGCGCGCGCCAGCCACCTAGAGCAACAACTCAAACACAAACCAGACATTTAAATATACTTTTTTTTTTTTAACAAAAACTATTGGAAGCCCGGCGTGGTGGCACACACCTTTAATCCCAGCACTTGGGAGGCACAGGTAGGAGGATCACCATGAATTCGAGGCCATCCTGAGACTACGTAGTGAATTCCAGGTCAGCCTGGGCTAGAGTGAGATCCTATCTCGAAAAACCAAAAAAAAAAAAAAAAAAAAAAAATAATTAATAAAAATTATTAAAAATCATTTTCAAAAATGAATTTTGGGGCTGGAGAGATGGCTTAACAGTTAAGGTGCTTGCCTGTGAAGCCTGAGGACTCTGGTTCAATTCCCCAGGACCCACATAAGCCAGATGCACAAGGTTGCTCATGCAGCTAGAGTTTTTTTGCAGTGGCTGGAGGCCCTGGTTACACTCATTCTCCCTCTCTCTATCTCTCTCTATCTTTCTCTCTCTCTCTCTAACAAATAAAATATTTTTTTAAGAAAGGAACTATGACCACAACTTTCAAGAATGGTGGGATGTGATGAAAGGCCCAAATCTTACACTTCATTTATCTGTTCTTTTGACCTCTTTGAGGTCATTATCCTTTTTTTTATTTTATCATTCATTTTATTAGTTATGTTCATAACGTGAATACATTCATGTTGGTGCCTTTGATAGCCTCCTCCCTGTCTTCCCCCCTCCAATGGACCCTCCTCGGTGGGGAATGCGGGTCGTGCATTGTGGGGTCGCCATCAGTTATGGGGAAGAGGCAATACCTCTGTGCAAAATGACCCAACTTGCGGCGCTAATGATCTTTCCGCCCCCTCTGCGGCGAATTTCCCTGAGCCATGTTGGGTTCGCTTTAGTTCTGCTTCAGTGATGGGGTCTTGGGAGCCTCTGTGTCTCTGGATCTCTGGCTTAGTAGGAGTTGAGTGTTCTCTGTGTCTCTCTCCTTCACCCTTGTGCTGGTGTCAGGTTCACCGAGAAAGCTGCACTCTTGCCCATTTCCCCCGTTACTCTATGGTTTCAGCTAGACTTTTTTTTTCTTTTTTCTTTTTTTTCGAGGTAGGGTCTCACTCTAGCTCAGGCTGACCTGGAATTCACTATGTATTCTCAGGGTGGCCTGGGACTCACGGTGATCCTCCTACCTCTGCCTCCTGAGTGCTGGGATTAAAGGCATGCGCCACCACACCCAGCTCCCAGCTAGACTTTTGAATGCACTTTCACCTACTTCAATGTCTTTTTTGATTCCATTATTGATGAGTCCGGAACTCTTTGGAAGAGTCATGTTGTCTTGCATTTTTCATGTTTCTTGCTTTAAGTGCTGACTTACGTAACTGTTGAGAAAGGTACCGCATCTGTTTTTCCATGATGGGGCCAAACGGTCCAAAGGTGAAGAGACTTTTCTCTTGCAATTTCAAACCACATTGTCATGCAAAAGAGAGAGAGAGAGAGCGCGTGAGCCAGCCACCTAGAGCAACGACTCAAACACAAACCAGACATTTTAATATACTTTTTTTTTAAACAAAAACTATTGGAAGCCGGGTGTGGTGGCACACGCCTTTAATCCCAGCACTTGGGAGGCACAGGTAGGAGGATAACCATGAGTTCGAGGCCACCCTGACACTACGTAGTGAATTCCAGGTCAGCCTGGACTAGAGTGAGACCCTATCTCGAAAAACCAAAAAAAAAAAAAAAAAAAAAAAACCATTGGAAAGAATAGCACAGCCAAACAATGATAGAAAGGAAAGGAGCTAGGATACTGGTAAAATAAATAAATAAATAAATAAATAAATAAATAAATAAATAAACAAACAAATAAATAAATAACTAGGAGGGCTGGAGAGATGGCTTACCAGTTAAGGCACTTGCCTGTGAAGCCTAAGGACCCAGGTTCCAGAGCCCACTTAAGCCTGATGCACAATGATGCAAGCGTGCAACATCATACATGCACACAAGGTGGCACACGTCAATTGCAGTGGCTAGAGAGAGATGGCTTAGGTTAAGGTATCTTTATGCCCATTAAAAAAAAAAAAAAAAAAAGCTAGGGGAAGGATCCTGGTTAGGTTCAGGCATATGCCTGCAGGTCCCACATCAATTCTCCAGATGCACAAGCCAGATGCACGTGTCTGGAGTTCATTTTCAGTGGCTGGAGGCCCTGATGCACCCATTCTCACGCTCCCTCTCTCTATCTCTAATAAATAAATAAATAAATAAATAAATAAATAAATAAATTTAAAAACTAGGAATTTAAAAAACAATCAGAGTTAAAATACAAAAAAAAAAAAAAAGCATCAAATAGAAGAAGGAGAGAGAAAGACATACAAACATATGCCAGATAAGAAAAGTATATGAAATGAACATGGGATAAATAATAGCAAGAGAAAGCACAAGAGAACAAATGCAGAGCAAGAGAAAGTTATTAAAAAAAAAAAAAAAAAACTGTGACAACATTTCTTTCAGGCTGAGCAGATACAAGACGGAGACATTTCACTGCCCTGGCCCCAGTTTTATCATGCTTCTGTTTAATGTCAAATGTCCCCCTCAGGGTCCTGTGTTTGAACAGTTGCTCGTCAACTAACGATGCTGTCTGGAGCGTTGTGAGCCCTTTAGGAAACGAGGCTTCTCTGAAGGAAGTGGGTGACTGGGGTGGGCTCTGAGATTTTGACAGTCCAGCTCCACTTCACGCCCCATTTTTCTTTCAGCTCCGTGATTGCAGACGAACTGTGACCAGCCGCACTGTACATTCCCACCACCATGTCCTCCCGCGCCTGACGCACTGTGTCCCTTCTCTAGCCATGAACCAAAATTGCGCATGCTCTCCAACCACTGCCGCTTGGCTGGAATTACTGAGTGTTTTCCAAAGGTGGGAATAGCAATGCTTCTGGTGTGAGCGCCGCCCTCACGCTGCTCCCACCAGCTAAGCCCATGTCCACCCACCTGGATGACCTTCAAACGCTAAGTCCATTGTGGTCAAGAGGCAGGACAGAATGACAGAGGAAAAATTAAGGGGACGTGGGAAAAGTCAAAGAAGCCCCTACTCTGGAATTTGGATGGGAGAAAAAAAAAAACAAAAGCAAATACAAATCCACATGGCTTAATGTGTCTGTCCACTTACTGGAACGTCTTAAACAAAGATGCTGAAAGCAGGGCTGGAGAGATGGCTTAGTGGTTAAGGCACCTGCTGCTAAGCCTAAGAATGCTGGTTCCAATGTCCAGCGGTTCCAATCTCCAGGTCCCACGTTTAACCAGATGCAAAGTGACGCAACGGCGCAATGCCACACTTGATCACAAGGGGGCACGCATCTGGATTTCGTTCACAGCAGCTGAGACACTGCTGGCGTGCCCATCTCTGTCTCCCTCTTCCTCTCTCTCTCTCTCTCTCTCTCCAAAAATAAATAAAAAATAATTTAAAATTAAAAAAAAAAAAAAGATGCTGAAAGCAAACGCTTATGCTCAGGCAGGCAAGAATGTTGTGGC
The DNA here is from genome assembly GCA_036365145.1 of Orientallactaga sibirica. Taxonomy (NCBI): domain Eukaryota; kingdom Metazoa; phylum Chordata; class Mammalia; order Rodentia; family Dipodidae; genus Orientallactaga; species Orientallactaga sibirica. The sequence continues at coordinate 4,215,252 of JAEOAD010001989.1, forward strand.
CTGGACATTCATTGTGTTAAGCACTCCACTCCTACCCTAAATCTAAACAATGTGTCTCATGACACCACCTTACAATTCCCTGCAAAGGAAAATTCTTTAGGATCAGACAAATAAGTAAAGCACGCTTGTGGTCTGGTTATGAAATGCTCCATAGGCTCCTGTATTCAGACGCTTGGTCATTAGACGCTGGTGCTGCCCTTTAGGAAGTTGTGGGATCTTTAGAAGCCGAAGCCCTGTTGGATGAAGTGTCATGTCCAGTGGGCCTTGAGGTTTTATAACCCCTCCTTACTTCCTGTTTACTCTCTGCTTCTTGACGGTGACCAAAATGTGACCAGCTCAGCCTCTGTCACCTCGCCCTCCCCACTGGGATGGACTTTACTCCTCCAAAAATGTAAGCCAAAATATTCTTCCCTCCTCAAGTTGCTTTCAGTCACGTACACGGTCACAGCAACAAAAAAGGAACTGATAGGACCACCTCATAGTCTTTCTTAACTTTTGAACTGTTTTTTTTTTTAAACAGATGCTACCTGTTTTTTAAGATTTATTTTTACTTATTTATTTATTTATTAGAGACAGAAGGGTGGGGATCAGAGAGAGAGAGAATGAGAATGGGTGCACCAGGGTCTCTAGCCACTGCAAACAAACTCCAGATGCATGCACCACCATGTCCATCTGGCTTACGTGGAACCTGGAGAATCAGACCTGGGTCCTTAGGCTTCTCAGGCAAACGCCTTAACCACTAAGCCATCTCTCCAGCCCTGAATTTTACTTTTTGAAATTTAATCCTTGTTGTAAAATACATCGCTTGAACAACCCTTAGAAAGTCACAGAATTGTATATATAATGTATGTATATTATATATAATATGTATATTATGTATATACATAATATGTGTGTGTATGTGTGTGTGTATATATATATGTATGTGTGTATATATATATATATGTATGTATGTATATCTCACCTTAATGCAATATGCTCCTAAGAAGCCCCGTTTTTTTTTTGGGGGGGGGTTGGAGGTAGGGTTTCACTCTAGTCCAGGCTGAGCTGGAATTCACTATGTAGTCTCAGAGTGGCCTTGAACTCATGGCGATCCTCCTACCTCTGCCTCCTGAGTGCTGGGATGAAAGGTGTGCACCCCCAGGCCTGGCAAGCCTCAACTTCTATCTTAAATGCTCTTGCCCACCCTCCTCCCTCCCCGTGCAGTTCTCCTTGAGCTCCCGGAGTTTACACCCTCCGGTTTGTCCTGAAATTCTCCCTGGCCTAGACAAAGATCTGTCTTGACCTGGGCGGAGGTCCTTTGAGGGGAAAGGAGCTCCTCCCGCTTCCGGCCTCCTCTCCCCGTGGCGACTACCAGAACGCATAGGCTGCAGCATTGAAATTTATGGAGACTGGTTTTCGGCTCAGAATGAGATGCAGCCTGGTAAATAGTCCGTGCCCTGCTCTTTCTTGAGCGAGATGTTCTAAGAACGTCAATGGGACCACACTAGTTAAACATGGTTTTCAAGTCTTCTACAGCCTGATTTTCTGTGCATTAATTTTATAAATTATTAAGATAAAGGTGTTAAAATTTCCCAATATAATTATCAATACATATAGCACTTATGAACACTTAAGATTAGTATGTCCATTATCACCTGCTTCATCACTGTGAAATCATCTCCCTTATTCATCATAGTATTTTTTGTTCTCAACACCCATAGTCAGAGAGCAATGCAGATAACCCAATTTTATTTTGATTAGCTTGATATATATTTTTCATATTTTTGGTTTTTGGTTTGTCTGGTTTTTTAAAATATTTTATTTATTTATTTATTTATTTATTTATTTATTTATTTATTTGACACAGAGAGAGAGAGAGAGAGAGAGAGAATGGGCACCAGGGCCTCCAGCCACTGCAAACAAACTCCAGATGTGTGCGCCCCCTTGTGTGTCTGGCCAACGTGGGTCCTGAGGAATCAAACCCGGATCCTCTGCCTTAACCACTAACCATCCCTCCAGCCCCTGTTTGTTTGTTTTGTTAGAGATACTGTCTCACTATGTAGCCCAGTGTTGGGCCCTGCCCGGTGTGAAGCCGAGTGGTTAGCCCAGCCAATCTTGGCCTATTCCCGGTAAGGCCTAGTCGAGCCTGAGTACCTGCCCTTGACTCAGCACCTAAGCTGAAACTGCCTCCACCCAGCTGCTTGACGTGATGAAATACTGTTGGCCCTTATACTTTTCTCTCATCCCTCTTCCCACCCCCTTCCTCAAAGTATATTGGCCCTTATACCTTTCTCTCATCCCCTCTTCCCGCCCCCTTCCTCAAAACACATAAATATCTCCCCTGACAATAAACGAGAGAGTTTCGCTTTAGACGTTTCTGCGACTCAATGTGGTTTTCTTTTCCCCGGTGATTTGGGAGGTTTGAGTCACCGACACCTGTCTTCTCGCTCAGCCTCAAGAGAGAAACGGCTGCTCTCTCTCTTTTGCTCTACCTGCCGGTGGTGAGGAAAAAGCCCGGCATTTTGGCGCCCAGACGTGGGGATTGAGGATTCAAAACGGAACGGACTGCTGACGTACGAAGGAAAAAAATTCAACATTAAGCTGGCGAGCTAATCGGACTGCTGACGGGTGTATCCTCATAAGTAATGAGGTAATCTTCATATTTAATATTCTAATCTTTACTTCTATAATCTGTGCTTACTTCAACTTCCTTTCTCTTTCCTTCCATTTCCGGTTTACCGCCATTTTAAACGAGTACATTTAACAGACCTAAAGGGACTTTAAACGCTTTGCCTCCTCATTTAAATAAAAACTCCGTCCCAAATCCATCTCTTGTTCTTTTCTCTTTCCTCTCATTTTTGGGTTTCCGACAGACCGCTTTCTGCCTGTGTGTTCCTGCCCCGATTTGAAATCTTAGAAGCACCACGTGGGCAGACCACTTTAGAAACTCACACGTGGACAAACCTAAAAAGAAACTCACCATGGGTAGACCTAAAAGAAAACTTGGACAAACCTAGAGGAGGCTCACCACGTGGGCAAACCTGAGAACTCTCAAAGTGTCCTGCCCCTCATTGGAGTGGGGGGCGCCATCTTAGAAAGATTCTACAACATGTTTAGCTACTTTTTGGGACCTTGTGCTTGTGTTGTATTCTTATGCATTACTGTTACCCTGATGTTAAAGATACTCTTCCCTCAACTTTATAACATGGGACAATCCTTATCTAAGCTAAATCCTGCCTTAGGGTCACTACAGATTCTACTCAAAAGTAAAGGCCTTAATCTATCTGATAATCAGGCCCTCCAGATATGGGGCTGTTTACTCAAGAGTTGCCGGAGAGTAATCTTTTGACTGGGACACCTGGGATAAAATTGAAGATCTGATAAAAAAGCTCAGATAGAAAAGGGGAGATCCACCCAGGCCCTCCCGGCTGTGTTGGCCTTAAAGGGCTGTTTTCCACCTCAGCCTCCAGGTTAAAAGGCAACACCCTGACCCAGGAAGGGACAGAGAGCAATCTCAGCCCCTCGGCCCAGCCTGAGTCTCAGATTCACCCCTAAATCCTTTTGAGAGTGCCCCCAGCCCTCTAAAGGTCCATCGCCTCCAGATCCCCTACTAATCCATTTCTGATCGCCTCTGCCCCTCCGCCCTACCATGGGGAGTACCTGGGGGAAGGATCTCTTCCCTGTTAACGTTAATCCTGACGGTAACCGCCCTGCAGTATTTGGAAGCTCACAATTTAAAAGAGGCTGTCTCAGAGGACGGGCCTAACTCCCCCTGGGCAGAGACCATCCTTCAGTTCATTATCATTGTAACTCAAGATTGGAAGAACCTTGCTAAAGCTGTTTTCTGGCTCGCAGTACATAAAATGGTGTGCTTTTTTTCAGGATGAGTGTCACCTTCAAGCTGAGCGAAACCAACTCAGCCCCCAGTACCAATCACCTTTGGAATGCTCGGGCACTGCTGACCAACCGGTCTTCAGCAGGCTGCCATTCTGATCCATTGAGATCAAGCACGGGCTTTGGGAATGGCTGCATGGAAAAAGTTAAGGAGGCCCCTCTGAACCCCCATTACAGGAGTCACCCAAAAGTCCGGTGAGGATTTGGCCACTTTCATAGAGAGTCGAAAAAAGCCTTTTGAGACCAATTTGCAAAATGCTGGTCTGGGAAGGCATGACAGGCGATCATAACGCTGGACTCAAGGACCGCTCTATGAGTAGATGGGTTGTAGCCACCCAAGATGTAGGGTCCCCTCTCATCAGATCAAAGTTATGACATCAGCCTTACAGGCTTTCGCCGTGAGGACATGGCTGCACTAGAATGTGCACTCCAACAGGTCTCAGGGGAGGGGACAATCTTGCTGCGGCAAAGAGGGTCATTTAAAAGGAATGCCCCAATAGGAAAAGCACCCCAATAACTCCCTCAACCCCTAAACTTCCTCGATGCAAAAAGGGACTTCACTGGGCCAGAGATTGCAAATCCAAGTTTAGCCTTCATGGTGAACCTTTAAACTTCCCAGGGCTATCCCCAGCCCCTTAAATAAGGGAAAAAGGTAATCAAAACACACTGGACTGTGCCTTTGACACCGGACTTAGACCAAAAATGAACCTAAAGTGGGTGGAAAAACTTTCAAATTTCTATCGACACTGGGGCTACTGTGATAAGAAAAAGGAGGTCCCTCCCTCCTGGCAGTTAGTCCCGGGTCCACCCCTACTGGGTGTGGGCGGACGTCATGAAACTGCTAACTGGCAGACCTGGATTGACCCTGACAATAATAGTGGGGAGGTGCGCCCTCTAGTGGTGTCAGGCCTAACAGCCAACCTCCTAGGCCAGGATATACTTGGGGAAGCTGAGGCTTATATTACTACTAATCATAGGGCTTTCTGTGAAGATAGACTTGACCAGAAAGAAAATAAACAGTTTAAGGAAGGAAGGACCTACCATCCTAACTATAGAGATGATCCTCATTTTGAAAAAATTAAACAAAAACATTCTCAAGTTCACCCCCCAATCCTAGGGCCACTGCTCACCCCCAGTTCCTAAGATTCAATGGGTGCCTGGGGACCCTGTATGGGTCGAGCAGTGGCCTATACCTACCCCTAAACTAAAACAACTTCATATACTCGTTAAACAACAATTGACTTCAGGACATGACCTTCAACAAGTCCTTGGAACGGTTTTTATTATAAAGAAGCCTAATGGCTCTTGGAGACTTTACATGATTTGAGAAAAATAAATGAGAGAATGATAGCTTTTGGGACCCCCAATTCCAGCCATTCCCAACACCCATTACTTAACCATTATCGATATTAAAGATTGTTTTTTCTATTCCATTACATCCAGATGATATAGAAAAATTTGCATTCTCCATACCCTCAACAAACTTTCATGGACCAGACCTAAGTCTTACCTCAAGGCATGGCTAACAGCCCCCATTTGTCAATATTACATGTCTCATATCTTTTCTTCCTTGATTAATCATCCTAACATTTTATTCTACATTTATATGGATGATATTATTTTAGGTCATTCAACCCATCTGATCTCCAAGACCTTACTGCTAAATGCCTTGCCATTTTACAGGCCAATGATTTTAAAGTGGCTCCAGAAAAGGTACAGACTGCCTCTCCCTTCAAGATTTTGGGCTCCAGGTTATCTCTTGATACTGTTTCTCCTGTCAAACCCCAGCTCCATATTCAAAAATCCTATACTTTGCCTCAACTCCAAAAGGTGCTGGGAGAAATTAATTGGATGAGGCCCTGGATACCCATAACTACTGAGGAACTGTCCCCTTTATTTGACCTCTTAAAGGGTCTTACTCTCTCCTCTCAGATAACCTTGCCCCCTCATCACCAAGGTACAACGGGCCATTGATGCTGCTGTCCTAAAGAGGTTTGATCCTAACTTACCTATCTCCCTCTGTATTTTCTCTGGGAAACATTATGCACTGCGCTGTTGGCCCAGGAAGGAGAACCCATCCAATGGATTCACCTCTCCCTTGGTGGAGTCCCCAGAGTTTACTCTATAACTAACCAGATTGCAGACTGCATTATAAAGGGCAAGGACACCTCTGTCCGATTGTTTGAGAGCCTCATGTCATTGTCACCCCCTTTAAGGTAACAGACTTCAATTGGCTTCAGAGAAATAACAACAGGGTTGCTATTGCCCTCGAGGGGTTTCTGGGTATAATTGATTGTCACTATGGTCCTTATAAATGGATGAGCTCCTTCTCTAGGTTGGAATGGAGACCCCCCAGACTTTTTTTTATCTAAACCCAACCCTGATTTCCTTGTATTCACAGAGTTGTTTACCCTCCCCTAAGGAGGGGAGAAAAGTCTATACCCATAAAGTCTATCTCCCATGAGGTCACAGGATCAACACATGCTGGGGAAAAAACTAAACATGCTATTAGCCATATGCTTCAATGCTTTGCCACCCTTGGATTGCCAGATCAAATCAAAACCGATAATGGTCCCTGCTTCGTAAGCAAAACTTTTATAGATTTCCTCCAAACCTGGAAAATCTCACTTTCCACAGGCATCCCATATAACCCGCGGGGCCAAGCCATTGTGAAAAGATATCATCAAACTCTCAAATCTCAATTACAAAAACAAAAGGGGGAGATGTTGGGCCCTGCCCGGTGTGAAGCCGAGTGGTTAGCCCAGCCAATCTTGGCCTATTCCCGGTAAGGCCTAGTCGAGCCTGAGTACCTGCCCTTGACTCAGCACCTAAGCTGAAACTGCCTCCACCCAGCTGCTGCTGACGTGATGAAATACTGTTGGCCCTTATACCTTTCTCTCATCCCCTCTTCCCACCCCCTTCCTCAAAGTATATTGGCCCTTATACCTTTCTCTCATCCCCTCTTCCCGCCCCCTTCCTCAAAACACATAAATATCTCCCCCCTGACAATAAACGACGAGTTTCGCTTTAGACGTTTCTCCGCGACTCAATGTGGTTTTCTTTTCCCCGGTGATTTGGGGAGGTTTGAGTCGCCGACACCTGTCTTCTCGCTCAGCCTCAAGAGAGAAACGGCTGGCCCGGCTCTCTCTCTCTTTTGCTCTACCTGCCGGTGGTGAGGGAAAAAAGCCCCGGCAGCCCAGGCTGGTTGACCTTAAGTGTATGCTCTTCCTGCCTCAGCCTTGTAAATGCTAGGATTACAAGTGTACACAACCACTAGTTTCCTTTTAATTTTAATCTATTTGTATTTTCATATTTAAAGTGGGATATATATATTATCCATACGTTTATTTAAATAACAACAAAACCATTTAGCAGGACACGATTTGGTTGCATCTGAGACATATGAGTAAATGACTTTTGGTAACTCCAGATGACCAGTTCTTTCCCTTTAAAATTCAGTTTTCCTCTTACACAGGCAAACATCATAGCACCATACCTCCAATCTTGCAGTATCATAGGTATTTCGGATAATTCTTCCACTTGATCGCACATGGTCTTTGTACCTGGGGATTGAGGCTGAGGGCCGGGAGATTTGGAATCATTTAGAGCAGTGGAACAAATTAAAAACGAGAATTTTGTGACCAGTTAACTCATAAACAGCTCATCAATCGTTTCTGTTGAGTAGAACCTGAAAGATAAACAAGGTTTAAAACCTCAGTTCTTATGAGTTCTTGAGACTGCAAAGTGTGAAACCTCGCCAAACTTCACAAGGTGCTTCAGCGGCAAAGCTTTAGAAGTGTAAATCGAATTCTGGATTTCTAGAAGCAATTCAACTTATGTGTATTGAGTCAGATAAATAATTCTAGTGCAAGACTGGCTTCTGTGAGTCACTAACTATGTTACTTTAAAGATAAAACATTTTGAATATAGTTGTCCACAGGTTGTAGGAACCCCCTACAGACACTCAATTCATATTAAATTATGTCATTTTGCATGCAACAAACATGCACCCTCTCCTGTATACTTTAAATGTCTCTAAGTTACTGGCAATGCATACTATGGTGTAGATGCTTTGGAAATTGTTGTTACAGTATATGATTTAGGTAAGCATTACAAATAAAATATAAATTTTCAGTAGAGACACAATTTTTCTGAGACAATTCCAACAGGTTGCCTTTTTTCTTTAATGAAAGAGTGAGAGAATGAGAAACAGAGAGAGAATTGGCACACCAAGGCCTCCAGCCACTGCAATTGAGCTCCAGACGTGTGTGTGCTCCCTTGGGCGCATGTGCAACCTTGCACGCTTGCATCACTTTGTGCCTATGGCTTATGTGGGGCATGGAGAGTCGAACACGTGTCCTTAGGCCTTGCAGACAAGCGCCTGAACCACTAAGCTGTCTCTCCAGCCTGAGACAATTTTTTTAAAACATTCTGATTTGCTGTGGTTGGAACCAAACCTGCAGATACAGGTCATATAGATGTGGAAGGCTGTCTCTCTCCCTCTTCCTCTCTCTCTCTCTCTCTGTAGGGGTGTGTGTGTGTGTGTGTGTGTGTGTGTGCGTGCGCGTGCGCACAATGAGATGATCCTATCATTTGAAGGCAGAAACTATTTTTAATCTCTTTACTCATCAATCACACAAAAATTTAGACACATAAAATTAGATTTTAAAATATATTTCAGGGCTGGAGAGATGGCTTAGGGGTTAAGGCGCCTGCCTCCTAACCCTAAGAACACTGGTTCCAATCTCCAGTGGTTCCAATCTCCAGGTCCCACGTTTAGCCAGATGCAAAGTGATGCAAGGGCGCAATGCCACACTTGCCCAACAGGGGGCGCACACATCTGCATTTCGTTCGCAGCAGCTGAGACACTGCTTGCGCGCCCATCTCTGTCTTCCTCCCTCTCTCTCCCTCTCTCTCTCTCTCTCTCTCTTGCTCTCGCTCTCTCTGTCTCTCTCTCTCTGTGTCTCTCTCCAAAAATATATATATATATTTAATTTCAAAAGTATGACATCAGCAATTGAGGAGCCCTGTAAAGCACTTAAATTTGTGTGAAATGAATCAAGGGGTCATCTTAACTTAATCCATGAAAATCTAGAATCACCATATGTGTAATAACCAACACATACAGCCTGGAAAGATAATTTCAGTATTTTTGTTGGTGTTGTTATTCGAGGTAAGGTCTCGCTCTAGCCCAGGCTGACCTGGAATTCACTATGTAGTCTAGGGGTGGCCTTAAACTCACAGCAGTCCTCCTACCTCTGACTCCTGAGTGCTGGATTAAAGACATGGGCCACCATGTCCAGCTAATTTCAGCATTTAAGAAAAGCAAAATAAATTATAAGCACTTCACTTGCAAACGTCTATACTTTTATTTCCCACTGTAATTTTATTAAAAGACCCACATCTTGATTACCATCCTAACCTCAGAACTTACAATTTGGCAAGTACATAGATGAGAGAATGCTTTTTCCGCCCCCCCCCCTTTTGGTTGTTTGAGGTCTTGCTCTAGCCCAGGCTGACCTGGAATTCACTCAGGAGTCTCAGGGTGGCCTTGAACTCATGGAAATCCTCCTCCCTCTGCCACCCAGGAGCTGGGACTAAAGGCGTGCGCCACCACACCCCACTCAAGAGAGACGCCTTTGTCCTTGTTGTTTTGTTTCTATCATAGACCTCAGGTTTTGATAATTCTGTCATATTTTAATCATACTCAGCTGATAGCTCCTAAGGCTTATATTATCCTGTGATTGAAAACACTAAGTTTACAAAAAGATGGAAATTTCCTATGAATTATTCATCGAAAAGATAATAACCTTTTAAATACGATTAAGCTTCGGACTAACCTAAAGAAGTTTCCAAAGAGTCTGATGTTTCTCAACTATCTTATATCTTCATCAAATTCTTTACAAAACTGGATCTAGATGTGCCTTAAGTTATTTGCCTGTCTTCATGAACAGACAATTTAATTCAAGCTGAGCTTAAGCATCCAGGTTCTACAGAAAAGTCTCCAACAAAATGAGGGCAATAATACTAGCTTGTGGGTTATTGTGTGCTTCAAACATAATAAATACTCATTCTGCAGTAGCTGTGATTACTTTGTATGGAAAGTCAACAGCCTCCTGATGAAAAATACTCAAGGGCTGATAGCATACCATGCAATGTTAGATGATTTGATTCCCTTTATGAGCAGCTGAAATGGTGTTCTGTGGCTGCTGCTGTTTGATTTTGTTTTTTGGTTTCTTTTTTTTTTTTTTTATCAACCTGCTACTGCTTTTGTATGCCCTCACTCTCCATGATTAAAGGGGTTTTCAAGGCATTTTCATTTCCTGCCTATATGAATATGAGTAGCATAGGGTCTATGCAATCACGAGCAAGAAGTGAAGCGAGAAAAATGTCACATTTAATTATTCATACAACTGAAGCCAGGTCAATTAGACTGGCAAGCACTGTGAACAAAGGGTTACTAAGACACATGCAGGCATTTTATTTTATTTTTTTATTTTATTTTATTTTTATTTTTATTTTTATTTATTTTTGTTGTTGTTGTTCAAGGTAGGGTCTTACTCTAGCCCAGGATGACCTGGAATTCAGTATGGAGTCTCAGGGTGGCCTTGAACTCACAGTGATCCTCCTACCTCTGCCTCCCCGAGCGCTGGGATTAAAGGCATGCGCCACCATGCCCGGCCATGCATGCATTTTAAATTTAACAAAATGAGTAATAACCAAGCTAACCATGTCCTGTATTTCATACATGTTGAGAGAGAAATCTTTCCACTAGTAAATTCTAAAAATACCTGAAAACTTTCATTTCTAGACTTTTAGATTGCAAGCTAATTTCTCTTAAGCTAACTTTTAAAATGGCTCTTCAGATTCCATGAACTGTATTTTAATATCTGCTAAACTTAGAAAATAAAAAAATCAAAACAATGTTCTAAGGCAGAGTCTCACTCTAGAGGCCAGGCTGACCTCAAACTCCTGCTGGAGCCTTCCAGGACCTGGAATTACAGGTCTACATACCATACCCAGCTCACAGCAGCAGTGATTTGAAAATATCAAGGTTACATTAGTGAAACAAGACATTTATATTTGACGAAATAATAGCAAACCTGTCTTGTTGCGGTCCCCCCTAAGGCCAGCTCAGGACCAGGCCTATATTGTGCCATACATATCCTCCTTTTTGTTTTTATTATTGGCAACCCTGAGAGGTATGGTTTTTTTGCCAAGCCATTGTTGAACCCAGGCCCCAAGGGATCATCATACGTGACAGTGCCTGGTCCTAGCCAGATCACGTGGCAGAAGAAAACAGGAAGTGGCTTCTGTGAACATGGCGTTCTGCGCAGGCTTGGTGTGACAACAGCTACAGTCCCATGCTCGCCAGAAGCCTGCTACGAGATGTCCTATCCAGAGACAGGCTGTCATTGGTCACAAAAAGGGGACCACCCCATACAAGGATTAGCCAGCCAAGCTCCTTAAAACCCAAGTGCATTTCCTGAATAAACGAGTTTGCGGGGGCTCGCATCCCGCTTTCCCCCAACTCCCAGAGTCTGTGTCATGACTCTGCACTGCTCACCCCAACTCGGCAGAGACCCTACCGTCCCTCCTGGGCTGGCCTTAGGGGGGGACCCCAACCCTGTCTGAGACATGGGGAATAGCTGGTGCTAACATGGATCCTGCTTCTACCAGGTCTCCCCCTAGTAGGGATTCCTCATCAATATCCCTGCAATTCAATGTGAATACTGTAGCCACCAGAATACAGGAGCGGGCTTGTTTCTCTTTTGGTTTTTCTTTGTACTCCAAACACCATACAGACACACACACACACCAAATTATACATACTACACACTTGCAAAAAATATATGATAAAACATTTTAAAAGGTTGAAGATTAGATCCCCCAAAAACTTTCCATTAGCAGGAAATCAAATTATTCGTGGTTTATGTCATCTGCTTATAGCCAAATCAAAAAGGAAGATAAGAATCAAACCAAGCAAATCCCATAAACACATTTCTGTGAATAAAGCACCTTCAGGGGCTGGAGAGATAGCTTGCTGGTTAAGGCGTTTGCCTGTGAAGCATAAGGACTTAGGTTCGATTCCCAAGAACACATATAAGCCAGATGCACAAGATGGCACGTATGTCTGGAATTCATTTACAGTGGCTAGAAGCCCTGGCATGCCCATTGTCTCTATCTGCCTTAATTTCTCTGTCAAAATAAATAAATATAAATTATATTTAAAAACTTTCAGAGCCTCCAGCAGGTCCCAAGGAAGGAGTGAAAAGAAAGCATTACTATTGCTTAAAAGGAAAGTTCCATGTGTTACTTCCTGAAACTCTTGCAGTGGCACATAAAGTGGGCATGGAAGACAGAGAAACTTTGTAGGTATCAGCTAACGTGTTTGTGAATTAATTTTCTTTTAACTTTTTAAAACATATTTATTTATTTATTTATTTATTTATTTATTTATTTATTTATTTGAGAGAGAGAGAAAGAGAGAGAGAATGGGTATGCCAGGGCCTCCAGCCATTGCAAATGAACTCCAGATGCATGTGCCACCTTGTGCATCTGGCTTACACGGGTCCTGGAGAATGGAACCAGGATCCTTTGACTTTGCAGGCATACACCTTAACCCCTAAGCCATCTCTCCAGCTCTTGTGAGTTAGTTTTAACTAAAAGGTTAAGAACTGAAAATAAACCTTCTCACTGGCCAGTCTCATTTGCAGTACCAAATAAACAAATAAAATATTTCAAAAAAAATTTATTTATGCCGGGCGTGTTGGCACACGCCTTTAATCCCAGCACTCGGAAGGCAGAGGTAGGAGGATAGCCGAGAGTTCGAGGCCACCCTGAGACTACATAGTTAATTCCAGGTCAGCCTGGACCAGAGTGAGACCCTACCTTGCAAAACCAAAATATATATATATATTTATTTATTTATTTGCAAGCAGAGAGAGATAGAGAGAAGAGAGACAGACGAAGAGAATGGGCACACCAGGCCTCCGGCCACCGCAAACAAACTCCAGATGCATGCACCACTTTGTGCAACCGGCTTTACATGGGTCCTAGGAAATCCAACCTGGGTCTTTAGGCTTTGCAGGCAAGCACCTTAACCATTTAGCCATCTCTTCAGACCCAAAGCGATTTTTAAATATAGAAAATGATCAACATTTCAATAGTGAGTTGAAAATAAATAGAGTAAACAGATAGGATGAGCAACCAAAATTACGTTTGGATGACTTCATATTTCCTTGTAAGCACCTTCTAGAAATATTGTGCTGACTTCTTAGAGAAACTACCAGTGCTAGTTCTGGCAGTCCACCATGAGTACAGATCTCTACACGACACAAGAGAATGTCCCATTGTTCAGACAGGGGTCTATGGAGAATGCCGTACCCCAAACCCTTCTGATGCTTTTTTTTTTTTTTTTTTTGAGGTAGGGTTTCACTTTAGCCATAGTGAATCTGGAATTCACTATGTAGTCTCCGGGTGGCCTTGAAGTCATAGCGATCCTCCTACCTCTGCCTCCAGAGTTCTGGATTAAAGGAGTGTGCCACCACACATGGCCCCTTCTGATTCTTAAGGTCACTATAGAATCAAAATACAGCCAGAGTAAATAGAAAAAAAAAAATCACAGGGTAAGAGAGCTATAAAGGAAGGGATTATTTAATCATTCTAAAGTGAAATTTAATGTGCATAAGCATAGGGGCAAAGGGTAAAATGAGAAGTAATGCTGAAGAGACCGTGTATGTGTGTTTTTTCCTTTTCAAATAAATGTTTGGAGAACTTAAAGGAACAGGACGTGAGTGTGCAAGAAGGAAGGAGACTGCTGTTCAGAACAGAGCTACATTGGGAGGAAAAAAAAAAGTTTCTCTAAAAGACCTGGGAGATCAATGTCTGCATTTAAAGCTGTTAAAGGACGAATGAAGCCTGCTGCTCACATTTAATGCAATCCTCCTGGCTTAAATCGAAATCTGTGCTTTCTCTATCATTCTAGAAACCCCAGGACATTCTGGGAGCTTGTCAAGGACACCAACTTTGAAATAGAAGCCTGAAGCTTGAGTGTTGCTGAGTGGTCGGTGACGGGCTAGTGCACAAAATGGTTTTAATAGTTGGTCAGGGCCGCTTGCAACTTATTCTTTAAGCAATAAGGAAGCCTTGGACATTTTGAGAAGGGAAGGGACAGAGTCAAATGAGCTTTTTAGGGCAAGTTAAATATACCGGGGATGTGCAGAATAAGGGAAGGAATGAGATGGAAGATTACAGAGCAGTTGAAACCCCATTCCACCATCGGGCATGGTGGTGCATCTAAAGACAGAAGGATTGTGAAATCGCAACCCAGCCTAGACTACCTGGAGAGAGCCAATTTCATGCATTCCCAAACAATCCTGTCGTAATAAGTCAGGAAATAAGATCTGGGGAGGCAGGTAAGCTGGGCAGAAAAGATGGAAATGGGGGTGAGAGGGGCTGAGATGTGGTGGCTCAGCAAGAGGGGCTGATTTTGGATGCCCAGTACTACATAAATACTGGGCATGCTGGCACATGCCTGTTTGCCCAGAGCTTGGGAGGTGGAGACAAGAGGATCCCAGGGGTTTGTGGCCAGTGATGTAGCAGAATCTATAAGCTCTAGAATCAAGGAAAAAACCTATTCTAAAAATAAAATGGAATGTGATTGAGGGGGACATCCAACATGGATGTCTGACACACACACACACACACACACACACACACACAGAGGAAAAAATGATGGAAATTGATCTTGGTACAAAATTGTGTTTGAGGACAAGGAGTGTGCCAGAGAAGAGAGGTGACATTAACAGAATTTTAATGAGCTGGCAAACAATCTGTTTTGGAGGCATGAGGAAGGGTAGAAGATGGATTGAGGTAGGGTTTATTGGATGTAAGAATGCCAAGAAAACACTCGCATGGAAATGTCTAGAGATCACTAGACTTGGATGATAAACATCAAGTAAAGAGTCTTATTTGGGCGTGATCTACATGACTGATTCTCAGTTTGGGCCAATTTCTCCCCCAAGGTGACATTGATAAATGTCTGGGACACCTTTTGTTTGACAACTAGAAAGATGCTATTGCTGGCATTTAGAAGTAGAGGCAAGAAGAATGCTGTTAAAATATCTCACAATGCACAGAGCAGAGCCCAGCAAACAAAGAATTAAGAGAGTCACATGGGGGTGAGTGCTGGCAAGGTGGTTCAGCAATTAAAGGCACTTGTTTGCAAAGCCTGCCAACCCAGGTTCTATTCTCAAGCCACTTACATAAGCCAGACACAAAAGGTGGAGGTGGCTGACATGTTTGGCATTCATTGAGAACGGCAAGAGTCCCTGGCATGCATAAGTAGGGACACACACACACACACACACACACACACACGAATAAATAGGATTTTAAAAAAGAAAAAATCATGTAGTCCCAAAAGTCTATGGTACTCAGGCCATGAAACCCTGCCGTATGTAATACACATGTAATACATTCACGTGTAATTTATAGGAAATGGAAATTCTAACAATTACTAACTTACTGTTTTATCACTGCCCTCACACTGAATGCCTGATTTAGTCTTTAAAATCATGTGAGATAGGTATCATCTTCGATCTACACTTTGCAGGACAGAAAAAAAAAGATTTGGTGCAAAAATACCTGCTCCATTAGACCGTGTTCACCAGGGAAGCACACCCAATAGGACACAGACAGAGACAGAAGCAGGTTTTTATAACGATATGAGCTCAGATAGAGAGACAGCATGTGGGGTTCGCTGATGGGTTTGAGTGACTGTCAACTGCCCCCCATCCCGGCCCACTGCCTGCTGTGTACAAGCTGGAGATCCAGGGAAGCTGGCTGCGTCCGTTGTGGTTCAAGTACAAAGACCCAGGTACTAAGGGAACGCAGGCCAGTCTGAAGACAAGAGAAGTCTAAAGACAGTCAGGCATCAGAGCGAGTCTTCCTCTCCTTGCTATTTTGTTCTACTCGGGCCCTTGGTGGGCTGAGTGATGCCCACCCACAGTCCAAAAGGCAGTTCGTGTCTTTATCTGTGTACACGCATGAGGGATCATCTCGGGCTCTGGATGTAGTTCAGTGTAGGACACTTACTAGCATGTGGGGAGGGGGGTTCAGTCTCTGTACATAAAATAAATTCAACTGTTCATTGTTATTGGAAAAACATCCAGAAACAAGGTTGAGGGTGGTATGTGAGCGTCCAGTGGCTCAGTCAAATGGACACACAAAATTAGCCATGACAAGCCAGCTTGGCATCAGTACGCATCTCCCTCACCATACTTAGTATTCAAATAAAGACAGTGGCCTGATGCGGTGGTGTGTGACAGTAGTCCCAGCTGCTCGGGAGGTGGGAGGCTGAGGCAGGAGGATCGCTTGAATCCAGGAGTTCTGTGCTGCAGTGCGCTATGCAGATCGGGTGTCTGCGCTAAGTTCAGAGTCCATATGGTGACCTCCCTGGAGCGGGGGACCATCAAGTTGCCTAAGGAAGGGTGAACTGGCTCAAGTCAGAAATGGAGCAGGTCCATTAAAGACAGCGGCAAAGTCATAATTCTGTTGGACATGCTACAATCATGTTGTATACAGCCAAAAACATTCCAACCCCTTCTTCAGCAAAGAAGAAAAACTATTTGAGTGTTGTCTAATCTCATTAATATCCTGTAGCTCAAATACTGTGATGTAAATAATTAAATACTGTGATACAAAGTCAATATCTTTTTAAAAATTTTTTGTTTATTTTTATTTATTTATTAGCAACAGACACAGAGAGAAAGAGACAGAGAGAGAGAGAGAATGGGTGCACCAGGGCCTCCAGCCACTGAAAACGAACTCCAGATGTATGTGCCATCTTGTGCATCTGGCTTACGTGGGTACTGGGGAATCCATCCTCGAATTGGGGTCCTTAGGCTTCACAGGTAAGCGCTTAACCACTAAGCCATCTCTCCAGCCCCAAAGTCAATATCTTTCTGCTCCATATTAGGGGAATAAGAGGAGAGAAGCAAAAGGATTTTCAATATGCACCCCAGGACTGACATAAACAGATGCACAAGGTGGCACATGCATCTGGAATTCGTTTGCAGTGGCCAGAGGCCCTGGTATGCCCATTCTTTCTCTTTATATCTGCCTCTCTCTCTCTCTTCCTCTCTCTCTCAAATAAATAAATAAATAATTAAAAAAAAAACAAATCCTCATAAAACAGTCTTCATTTCCGTAACTGGTCATGTGACTTCACTGGCATCTGTAACTGCCATCGTCCATGCTATACTCCGTACGTTTTCTGTGCGTAATGCTTCTAGTCACGGTTCTCCACCTCGTGGGGTGTTGTAGTCAGCTCCACGATGCTGCAGTTAGCATCCACCCAGAGTCAGTCATGGAAGGAGGGCTGTATTCCAAGCTTACACACCCAGGGGAAGTTCTACCTATTGTGGAAGAAGCTGGCTTCCTTTCACAGATCCAAGCAGAGAGAAAACCACCACCAACAGCCAGCACCACAAATACAGCCAGAGCTCAAACACACGTTTGAACTGCTGCAATTCAGATTCACCCCAAATGCACCTTGGAGCTGGACTCCAGGATCTGCCCCCGGTGACATCACCTCCAGCAGGCTGCTAGGGACTTAAGCAGGAACCGTGACCTTAATCAAAAATACCTGAGGTTGGGGCTGGAGAGATGGCTTAGCAGTTAAGGTACATGCTTACAAAGCCTAAGGACCCAGGTTTGATTCTCCAGGTCCCACGTACGCCAGATACACATGGTGGCGCATGCGTCTGGAGTTAGTTTGCAGTGGCTAGAGGCCCTGGCATGCCCATTCTCACTCTCTCACTCTCTCCCTCTCTCTGTCTCTAATAAATAAAAATAAAATCTTTAAAAAGAAAGACTTTTAAAAAATACCTGAGATGGGCTAGAGAGATGGCTTAGCAGTTAAGGCATTTGCCTGCCAAGCCAAAGGATCCTGTTTGGACTCTCCAGGACCCACGTAAATCAGATGCACAACAGGGCGCATGCATCTGGAGTTCGTTTGCAGTGTCTGGAGGCCCTGGCATGCCCATTTCCTCTATCTCTCTCTCTGCCTCTTTCTCTCATAAATAAATAAATAAATAAAATATTTAAAAAAAAATACCTGAGATTATGGGGGACATACATTCAAATTCAAACCTTCACAGGTTGCATCTCCAGGACTGGGTCCATCTCTGCTTTGAGCAGGCTGGGCACTCTGTAGTGGGCATAGGTAGATCAGTTTGGTGAGCGGAAGGCCATAACAAGTGTCCATCCTTTCCACAATGACAATGCTGTTCATGACCCCATTGGGAAGTGAGAGGAGTGACAGGTGGCCACAGAATGGATCTCCTCGAGGCAGCTGATTAATGCAGTCCTCAGCTGACATCCTCCTCTGATGAAAATTTCCGCAGCACCCAAATAGTCATTATTTTTGCGCATTCAAAAATATCTATCCACACAGCTCTTGCCTGAATTTCTGAATTTAACACATTTCTCCTGTCTGTCACCTTCTTTCCAAGTCCCTGTCCATCCAGCCAAACCATTGGCCACAGCTCAAGAGTAGCATATAAACAACAGCAGGCAAATTGCTCACCCAAGCATTACAAACATGCAGGTGCACAGCTTGAGGTTCTGCCATGGAAAAGATCTCCCTCCCTTCTCTGCCACCTTCAGACTCATCCCAGAACAGGCCTGGAATGCCTGAGCCGTACACATCTGGGAAGTGCCAACAGAGTGGGCAAAATGATCTGTAAGCCCGGCCTGGGTTTCTCTTGCCTTGTCAATCAATAATAGGGTGCCTTGGGTGGGAGTTGTAGCTCCATGGCAGAGCACATAAAAATAAAGAAATCATATGGAACTGTCTGTGAGAGCATAGGGTGGAGCCTGGGTGGAAGGAAGAGGGTGCAGTCCCAGGAGTGTAGACTTCGTGCATGGAGACCATGCCATATAACTTCTTGGGCCACTAGGGCACATGTGTATATCACTTGGTTTTATAGTATTAAAATTATATTTGACATAAGTGACAGATTTGGGTTGGGGGAATGTCCCAGCAGTTAAAGGGACTTGCTGGCCAAGTTTGAAGATTCAGTTCTCCAGCACCCACGTAAAGCATATGAGTCTGGAGTTCATTAGCGGGGCCAAAGGCTGTGGAGTGTTCTTTCTCTGTCTCTCTTTCTCTCTCACTCATAAATAAAAAATATTTTTAATTTTATTTTATATACGACTAATCTCTCACCTCAGCTCCTGGGGGCACTTCCTGGGTGGGGTTATAGTAATCATTGTGAGGGCATGAAGGCTTCAGTCAATCCCACCATGAGACTTTCCACCTCTGCCACAGCCCAGGAGAAATTGCAGATGAAGTGACATCATTAATACTGCCTTTACTGCTAGCCTGACAACTATCCCCAGGTTGATGGTGACAGATACTTAGAATAATCAAAACCTATGAAAAAAATATTTTAAAAGCTTTTATTAAAGTTACTTATTTATTTATTTTTACTTGAGAGAGAGAAAGAAGCAGATACAGTGAGAGAGAATGAGTGTACCAGGACCTTCAGCCACCACAAATAAACTCCAGATGCATGTGTCACCTTGTGCATATGGCTTACATGGGTCCTAGAGAATTAAACCTAGATCCTTTGGCTTTGCAGGCAAGTGCCTTCACCACTAAGCCATCTCTCCAGCTCTGAAAAAAAATATTTTTTAAAGTTACATATTTACTAGTTAGATTGTAGTTAAAAAAAATAAGCCCTTGTTTACTCAAATTTGACTCTTAAATTATTCTCTTTAAATATAAATTATGTGAACCTTCTCACTTTGTCAATCCAGTTGTTCAGAGTTTTAGGGTAATTTACTGTCCACTGGACCAAGACCACAAAAGCAGGATCCATTTTCTCGAAGTCTCGTGGTTTCCAGTAGTTTTGAAGTGGAATGGTACAGCCACTCTTCAAGTAGTAAATTAAGACCAAAGATTGTCCGTAGTAGATTGGAGGGACGTCAAAAAGAATAGAAGCTCTTAAGTCCCTCAGGGGAACTGAGGTGGCAGAAAGTCAGGGGGAGACAGAGACTCGCCAGAAGGATATGAAAGCTTTAGATCTATTTGCCCTTTTGATTAAACTGCTTTATAATTAAATATCATATAATACATGTCTTAATAGCATTAAGGGCTCCATCTCATTGTGTGTTTAACTTGAGTTTTCTGAATTCCAGAAAAGTGTACGCTGTTCCAAAGCACTTAATTCCTAGTTCTGCTGAGGGCTAATACCATCTCTTGACTATTTTGACAAAAATGCATATTTAGATTTTACTATGAAAAGCAGACTATAAAAATGGGTGTTGTGAAGATAATGCAGTTGGTAAACTCAAGCATGACTTCAGTTTGGTCCCCCAAATCCACATTACAAAAGCCAGGTTTGGCACTGGGGAGATGGGTTAAGGGTTAAGGCACTTGCCTGACAAGCCTAAGGACCCACGGGCAACTCTCCAGATGCACAAAGGTGAGGCAAGGGCAAGGTTGCACATGCCCACTAGGTGGCGTGAGCATCTGGAGTTCCATTCAGTAGCTGAGGCTCTGGAGTGCCAGTTCTCCCTCACTGTCCTCTCTCCCTCTTCTCTCTCTCTCTCTTCTCTCTCTCTCTCTCTCTCTCTGTCTCAAAATATAAAATATAGCCAGGTGTGGCACTGGGGAGAAGGCTCAGCAGTTAAGGTGCATGCTTGCAATGCCTGTTGTTATGGGTTCAGTTCCCTAGGACATACGTTAATGGCAGATGCAAAATGTAGCACATTCATCTGGAGTTTGTGTACGGTGCAAAGAGGCCCTGGCATGCCTATATTCATTCATTCACTCATTCATTCATTCATTCATTCATTCATTCTCTTCTTACAAATATATATATATATATAATTTTATTTTTAATTTTTTAATTTTAATTTTTTAATTTTAATTAAATATATATAAAGACAGGAACGGCAGCCCTCATTTGTAATTCCTGCACTGGGGAGGCGAAGACAGGTACATCCCTGGGGTTCATTGGCCAGCCAGCTTAGCAAGTTCCAGACCAATGAGAGCCCTGTCTCAAAAAAAAAAAAAAAAAAAAAAAAAAAAAGCTGCACGGCATCTGAAAAATGATATCCAACATTGTCTCTGGCCTCCATACTCAGGAACACATACATACCCCAACCCCACTCACACACACATGCAACCACATACACACGGACATGCATACCATGTATATATACAAATTTAAGATGGAATTTTTTCCCCTTTAAACTGTAGCTGTAGATATTTCTGAGCAAAGATGTTTCTTGTCTCCTGATGAATTCGAGTGACTGTGATAAATCCTGTTCTGCTTGTGGTCTGGATATTCCGTGCTGGCCATGTTTTTGTTTTCTTTGATAGCAACAACATTAATATTTACAGCCATTTCCCTCTGCAGCATCTCCCAGATGGCTCCGCACCAACTGCTCATGTGGAGTTTTACCTTCTACCACATCCCAGTGAAGTTCGTAAGAGGAAAACAAGGTCTGTTCCAAAATGCACAGACCCCACCTACAACGAAATTGTGAGTACGATTCATCTCCTGTCCGGTCATTTATTTTGTATTTCCTTACCTTTTTTTTTTTTTCCACTTTTCAACCAAATACAGAGACTTTGCAGTCACTGGCAACATGAGCCCATGAAGGAATGATGTTGCCCAAAACAGCCACAGTGTGCTGATTACTGTTCTAGATGCTATGGAAACTGGAGAACAGAGCTCTTCCTGTCAGAGCGCCTGCAAACCCATTTCCAGATTGTGGCTAACCTCCAGCAAGAGCCAGGGATGGCTTTGCCTACGAACCTCATCCCTGACTTCATTATATTTGCTCTGCTCTGCTCATCCTATGCCTCTGAACCTTGTTTGTTTTTCTTACTTGGTTTTCCTTACATAACAATTCTATCATAAGCTACCTTGCGTATCACAATATCTCATAAAATTCCTTTGGAGGCTGGGGAAATGGCTTAGCATTTAAGGCATTTGCCTGCAAAGCCTGAGGACACCCTTTCGGTTCCCCAGGGTCCATGTAAGCCAGATGCACAAGGGGGCACATGTGTCTGCAGTTCATTTGCAGTGGCTGGAGGCCCTGGCATGCCCATTCTCTCTTTCTCTATATCTGCCTCTTTCTCTCTCTCAAATAAATAAATAAAATATGTTTTTTTTAAAAAAAAAATCCTTTTGACAAAATAGAACAAAAATGTATGCAAAATACAAATTAATGGGGGCTGGGGAGATGGCTGGGCAGTTGGGGAGCTTGCTGCACAAGCCTGAGGGTCTGAGAGGGTTTGATACCAACCTAGTTCAATTCCCCAGCACTCATGTAAATAGCTGGGCGTGTC